>JBCFXI010001560.1:0-48308 GCA_038496175.1 Ampulex compressa | reverse complement strand
CAGTCGGGTAGGAATTGGAATAATGCAATAGACTCATTTCTGACCAAAGAAGGGTTCCAAAGACTGAGTAGCAATAATTGCGTATACACGTATGATACGGATGTAATTTTAGCTATAGCTATATATTAGGTATAAAAATCGATCTCAAGAATGAAACTAGGAAATTATCGCAGCAGCTATATATTCAGGAACTGCTAAGCGAGTACAATCTGAACGAGTGCAAAAGTATCAAATCACCGATTGAATTAGGCATAAAGTTGACTAGAGCAGATTGTCCATCAGCCGAACACGAAAGAAAAGAGATGAAAAATATACCATATAGAAGAGTGATTGGATCACTAATATATATATAGCTCCAGCAACGCGACCTGCCGTACTGCATATAACTGCTAAGCTAGCACAATTTGTATCAAATTCGGATCAAATTCATTGGATACAGGCTAAGCGGGTGTTAAAATATTTAGGAGCAACAAATCAATATTTACATTCATGATGGAAGCCGAATATGTAGCGCTCGCGAATGCGGTGAAAGAAACTATAAGCATCGATAAGAAAAGTCCTTATAAGTTTATAAAATAAGCTTATAAATTATAATAAATAAGAAATGCTAGTAAATTATCAGCATAGCAAAAAAGTCCTTAAAGTTAAATTTCCTATATGACTTCTCTGAGTCAAAATATATGCAAATAAGATTTAAGTGATAGAATCTATGTATTGCTAATCCTAGAAGAAAGGCAGGGGCAATATAACAAAAGCAGGTCGCAGTATGCTGTTTGATTGGCCGCAACAATCCGAGCGGAACAGCCACCGAAGCGTGACGTACCGATATATAGTCAGCGAGGTCCGTCAGGTAATCAGTTAGCAGTCGACGAGCGAGGAAGCAACATGGAGTTCTTCAGGTCCCTGCTCAGAGTCGTAGGATGGTTGGAACCCGATAAGGTCGACTTTGTCGGGGACCTTCCCCTGGAAGTCTCCCAGCTGATTCTTCGCCACTTGGATGCGGAGTCACTCCTGCGTGTAACCGCAGTGTCGCGAAAGTGGCTGAAAGTCTGCCGGGCCGATTTCGTCCTGAGGCGCCGTGCACGCGACTTCCTTCGGCTTGGTATGATCGAAACTGAGGAAGAACCTGCGGAGATACGTTCCTGCGTTGAAGTGCCTTACAAAGAGCAGCAGCGTCCTATATTTCGAGAGGTGAGAAAACATCGGGCTTACAGGAGTGTGAACGTGGCTCGAGCTTTCGGCGATGCCTTGGAAATCTCCGATGTACGTAAACGTAGAATGAGCAGGCTTAAGGACTTTCAAAGAGGCAAAGGTAAATCTATTAGAATTTAAGTAAAATTACTTTCGACAATCCTTTGCGCAAGGTGCTGTTTTTACTAGGCTTTATCGAATGAAATGTTTCTGTGTTTAATAAATGATTATTAATATATGGTATGGTCGTTGACGATAATTTTTGATTTATCGAATGAAATGTTCTGTGGTTAATAAATGATTGACGATTATTTAATATGATGTTATTACCAAACTCTGTAATTCAATTTAACAGCATAATTGTTTTCCTACAGATACTAGCAATTAGCCGTTAGCAACTTATTTGCCACAATTGATAACTTTAACTAACCAAAGAATTAACTTTATAATATTTATGTAAGAAGTGTGGATTAAACTCTTAGAGTAGAGTAGGTGCTACAAACTACACGTGAACATTGTTAAGTGCCTTTATATATTTGAAACATGTATAGATGCACACACTATTGTTATTACTGTCAAAATAAAATATTAAAAAAGAAAAGTTCTCGTCCGATCACTGAAGTTAAGCAGCGTTGGGCGCGGTCAGTACTTGGATGGGTGACCGCTCGGGGACACCGCGCGTTGGCACCCTTTTTTTTCCTTTTTTCCTTTCGTACCACTAATCTGTTGCGGATTAATGACGCGAATAAAACTTTATCCGAAAGAAGAAAAAAAAAGAATGCCAACAACACGCGGTGTTCCCAAGCGGTCACCCATCCAAGTACTGACCGCGCCCAACGCTGCTTAACTTCAGTGATCGGACGAGAACTGGTGTTTTCAACGTGGTATGGTCGTTGACGATAATTTTCGGTTTCCTCGCAGCTCTGAAGGCACACCACTGTTACCTCCTACGTTACGTTAGATAGTACAGATTTATTTAAATATGCATCGGATCAAGGCGACGTAATTTGTAAACGGTAGTTTGTAAAAATAAAAGGAGATTTAACGATTTCACGTCACGTAGCGTACGACTAATCGAATGCTTAATCGTACAATTAATCGAATGTTTGCTGGCATATAATTCTTAGGACTTTTTTACCTTATTCCCAAGTTACACCGCATTGATCTGATGCATTTTAAAATCAATCTGTACAAGTACCGAAACATTCAATGTAGCGGTAGTATTTCTTCTTAGATTTCAGAAAACTCAGAAACATCGTCAACGACCATATCACCCTGAAACCACCAGAAAAGTGTAAAAGCGCCGGTAGCAAATATTTCGACTATTAGGATGCTTTTAGTAATGTCAGTGTCTCAGGGTTGGAAAGTATCTTACCTAGACATTGAATGCGCATATTTTTTAATTAACAGAAAATGTATACATGAAATTACCTCCAAGATACCACGTATCAGATGATAAAGTAGCAAAATTAAAAAGGCCGATATACGGACTAAAGCAGTCGGGTAGGAATTGGAATAATGCAATAGACTCATTTCTGACCAAAGAAGGGTTCCAAAGACTGAGTAGCAATAATTGCGTATACACGTATGATACGGATGTAATTTTAGCTATAGCTATATATTAGGTATAAAAATCGATCTCAAGAATGAAACTAGGAAATTATCGCAGCAGCTATATATTCAGGAACTGCTAAGCGAGTACAATCTGAACGAGTGCAAAAGTATCAAATCACCGATTGAATTAGGCATAAAGTTGACTAGAGCAGATTGTCCATCAGCCGAACACGAAAGAAAAGAGATGAAAAATATACCATATAGAAGAGTGATTGGATCACTAATATATATATAGCTCCAGCAACGCGACCTGCCGTACTGCATATAACTGCTAAGCTAGCACAATTTGTATCAAATTCGGATCAAATTCATTGGATACAGGCTAAGCGGGTGTTAAAATATTTAGGAGCAACAAATCAATATTTACATTCATGATGGAAGCCGAATATGTAGCGCTCGCGAATGCGGTGAAAGAAACTATAAGCATCGATAAGAAAAGTCCTTATAAGTTTATAAAATAAGCTTATAAATTATAATAAATAAGAAATGCTAGTAAATTATCAGCATAGCAAAAAAGTCCTTAAAGTTAAATTTCCTATATGACTTCTCTGAGTCAAAATATATGCAAATAAGATTTAAGTGATAGAATCTATGTATTGCTAATCCTAGAAGAAAGGCAGGGGCAATATAACAAAAGCAGGTCGCAGTATGCTGTTTGATTGGCCGCAACAATCCGAGCGGAACAGCCACCGAAGCGTGACGTACCGATATATAGTCAGCGAGGTCCGTCAGGTAATCAGTTAGCAGTCGACGAGCGAGGAAGCAACATGGAGTTCTTCAGGTCCCTGCTCAGAGTCGTAGGATGGTTGGAACCCGATAAGGTCGACTTTGTCGGGGACCTTCCCCTGGAAGTCTCCCAGCTGATTCTTCGCCACTTGGATGCGGAGTCACTCCTGCGTGTAACCGCAGTGTCGCGAAAGTGGCTGAAAGTCTGCCGGGCCGATTTCGTCCTGAGGCGCCGTGCACGCGACTTCCTTCGGCTTGGTATGATCGAAACTGAGGAAGAACCTGCGGAGATACGTTCCTGCGTTGAAGTGCCTTACAAAGAGCAGCAGCGTCCTATATTTCGAGAGGTGAGAAAACATCGGGCTTACAGGAGTGTGAACGTGGCTCGAGCTTTCGGCGATGCCTTGGAAATCTCCGATGTACGTAAACGTAGAATGAGCAGGCTTAAGGACTTTCAAAGAGGCAAAGGTAAATCTATTAGAATTTAAGTAAAATTACTTTCGACAATCCTTTGCGCAAGGTGCTGTTTTTACTAGGCTTTATCGAATGAAATGTTTCTGTGTTTAATAAATGATTATTAATATATGGTATGGTCGTTGACGATAATTTTTGATTTATCGAATGAAATGTTCTGTGGTTAATAAATGATTGACGATTATTTAATATGATGTTATTACCAAACTCTGTAATTCAATTTAACAGCATAATTGTTTTCCTACAGATACTAGCAATTAGCCGTTAGCAACTTATTTGCCACAATTGATAACTTTAACTAACCAAAGAATTAACTTTATAATATTTATGTAAGAAGTGTGGATTAAACTCTTAGAGTAGAGTAGGTGCTACAAACTACACGTGAACATTGTTAAGTGCCTTTATATATTTGAAACATGTATAGATGCACACACTATTGTTATTACTGTCAAAATAAAATATTAAAAAAGAAAAGTTCTCGTCCGATCACTGAAGTTAAGCAGCGTTGGGCGCGGTCAGTACTTGGATGGGTGACCGCTCGGGGACACCGCGCGTTGGCACCCTTTTTTTTCCTTTTTTCCTTTCGTACCACTAATCTGTTGCGGATTAATGACGCGAATAAAACTTTATCCGAAAGAAGAAAAAAAAAGAATGCCAACAACACGCGGTGTTCCCAAGCGGTCACCCATCCAAGTACTGACCGCGCCCAACGCTGCTTAACTTCAGTGATCGGACGAGAACTGGTGTTTTCAACGTGGTATGGTCGTTGACGATAATTTTCGGTTTCCTCGCAGCTCTGAAGGCACACCACTGTTACCTCCTACGTTACGTTAGATAGTACAGATTTATTTAAATATGCATCGGATCAAGGCGACGTAATTTGTAAACGGTAGTTTGTAAAAATAAAAGGAGATTTAACGATTTCACGTCACGTAGCGTACGACTAATCGAATGCTTAATCGTACAATTAATCGAATGTTTGCTGGCATATAATTCTTAGGACTTTTTTACCTTATTCCCAAGTTACGCCGTTTTGATCTGATGCATTTTTAAATCAATCTGTACAAGTACCGAAACATTCAATGTAGCGGTAGTATTCCTTCATAGATTTGAAAAAACTCAGAAGCCTCGTCAACGACATACCACCCAGAAACCACCAGAGAAATCTGGAACGTACGTGCACTCGTGTTGTGGTGGTTTCTAGATCATTAATTTTAGGCAATACCGTAGTAAAATAGCGTTCTTGTGGAGTACATAATCTATTTGAAGAAAGGCGTTGTCTGTTGATTTTTTCCTTGCTCGAGATTAAACAAATCTAACCAAATGGTAATTCTGAGTAACGAACGATGAAAAGCGTGTTCGGTACTAACTTATGAAACCGGATTGATGATTAATACGACGATTCAACTTTGATGCAATTTTGCGAGTCTTTGAGTATGCAATTGTTATCTAAAACTATCTTATGAATAACAGAATAGGGGTTCATATGTACTTTAATTAAGTTAATATTTTAAAAAGTATACAGAAAAATTACTTAATATGGGAAGGGTATCGAATATAGGTCGGTTTAAAAATAAAAAAGTTGACTTTTATCTATAAATATTAGAATTAGTTCCAGTGCCGTGTTTGTGTCGTATACACGAATAGGTAATGGTATTATCATTATTATAATAAGAATCCATCTGATAAAAGTGTGAGTCAAGAAATTATTTACTCGATTCTGCTTTTTAACTTTATTGAGAAGGTGGGTAAGAGCACATTCTGAATGATACGGATTGAAAATTACAATTTCACAAGCTATCGTAAATTTTTTCTTGCGGGGTTGAGTGCTTATTATGGGGCCATTTATCTACTATTAATATGTAACTGTATAGAAACATTCATTATTCATTACTGTATTTTTCATGTAAAGTTCTTGACCTTTATAGATTGTCATCAAATATTGAACCACTTAAAATTTAGAGGTGATTGAAACAATATGGCGGTTTATAAATAATAAACTAAGGTAGTTAAAATTTTTTTAATAGCGTTGGAGATCGAAATAAAATCTCACATGACAAAAAGGTAAAGAAGATGGCAAAGCATTTATAAATGAATTAGCTTACGAGATAAGCTATCAAATACCCTCATATTTTTGTAAAGAAGAATTAACATCCAACGAGAATCCAACGAGATAAACTTCAAAGCACAGCTGGACGGGAAGAACGTTGAAAAAGAAGACAGTATCTTCCGTATAGCGATATCATTTCCTTAATTATTTTTGCTAGAAATCATCACTTGATAAACGTGGACATGTAAAATTCTGACGCATTCTATCCCACGTGTAAAACACACATGCCATTATAATAGAATTCAATAAATTGTACCATATAATATAAAAGCACCAGTAGTTGATACTGTACCAGTACTCGACACTTTTTCAGAAAAGTAAATAAATAGGGAAACTACAAGCTGGAATACATCGAGCCTTATTAGTCTGTATAGTATCACTTTTCAGCTACTTACGTGCGAAATACTGCGGACAGTCCTCCATTGAGAAGTTCTATAGCAAACAATTAATCAAAGCTGAGCGCGGCTTTTATGATTTTTGTGTATCTTTTTATATAAATTGCTGAGAACGTGGTCGACGTAAAACGTTAGTGTAGAAAGTTTGTATTATTTACATTATCAAGATTTTCCTTCCTATGTCAATTACTGAAAGAAAAAGATATTAATAACTATCATTTTTTTTTTGCTGGGTGTCAACTACTAAATCAAGTTTTATTTTTAGAAAAAAAAAAATGTTTACAACCGCCATGAGAAATGAATACTAGTTGTAATATAATAATAGTTTTTGCAGCGACTATTAATCATACATTTTTCATAGTTAAATTTCTTATATGACTTCTCTGAGTCAAAATATATGCAAATAAGATTTAAGTGATAGAATCTACGTATCGCTAATTCTAGAAGAAAGTCACGAGCAATATAACAAAAGCAGGTCGCAGTATGCTGTTTGATTGGCCGCAACAATCCGAGCGGAACAACCACCGAAGCGTGACGTGACCATATATAGTCAGCGAAGTCCGTCAGGTAATCAGTTAGCGGTCGACGAGCGAGGAAGCAATATGGAGTTCTTCAGGTCCCTGCTCAGAGTCGTAGGATGGTCGGAACCCGATAAGGTCGACTTTATCGGGGACCTTCCCCTGGAAGTCTCCCAGCTGATCCTTCGCCACTTGGATGCGGAGTCACTCCTGCGTGTAACCGTAGTGTCGCGAAAGTGGCTTGAAGTCTGCCGAGCCGATTCCGTCCTAAAGCGCCGTGCACGCGACTTTCTTCGGCTTAGTATGATCGAAACTGAGGAAGAATCTGCGGAGATACGTTCCTGCGTTGAAGTGCCTTGCAAAGAGCGTCAGCGTCCAATATTTCGAGAAGTGAGAAAACATCGGGCTTACAGGAGTATGGCCGTGGCTCGAGCTTTCGGCGATGCCTTGGAAATCTCCGATGTACGTAAACGTAAAATGAGCAGGCTTAAGGATTTTCAAAGAGGCAAAGGTAAGTCTATTAGAATATAAGTAAAATTAAATTTGACAATGCTTTGCGCAAAGATGCTGTTTATACTAGGCTTTATCGAAAGAAATGTTGCTGTAGTTTGTGAACGTAAATAAATTGATTAATTAGTAAGTGAATGATGTTTAATTAATATGTTGTTATTACCAAGGTCTGTAATTCGATTTAAAAGCGTAATCTTTTGAAGTAATCTATAATACACGTTTCTTAATAGAAACTGTTTCATACATTACGTGTTTTACTTAGTACTTTTATTCTTTGTCGAAAGGTAGCACAAATCATGAGTCAAGTGCTTTCAGCGTGGTGTAGTCATTGACAACGTTATGCGTTTTTTTATCCGATCTGGCACTCTGTTTCGTCTACTTTAGAACTACTCTGTTATGATAAAGTTATTTTAACGATAAGTAGAATGTTTGCAAATTGCGGCGGATTAATGCTATGTAACATGGCATAAAATTGTTAGAATTTTTTACGTTATACCCAAGTTGCATCGCCTTAATCTGATACATTTGACACTCTTGAAGAAGCTGTGGTATTTAATCTTATATTTAATGAAATTGAAAAGTGTTATCAACGTCCATTCCACTAAAGCACCAGTTCTCTGCCCTCCGTGTAGTCTGAGGAAAGTGTCATATGCGAGGATTTTACGGACCCTCGGTCTGGCGCGACCCGATAGTGTACCTTGAATATACTATACATATACTACAGGTATATATACAGTACAGGTACAGTTATAAGAAGGACTGAGTATCTATGTCGTCTGAATATCCGTTTAGTTCTACTACAAACGGTTATTTCGCTTTTTTGGACAACTCAGTATGAACTCAAAATAGAGTGGAAACCTACCGATTATTCGCTTCTGAGTGATTCTATTATAATTAGAAAATACGTGTGGAAGTGGAGGATACTCCTTCTTGAAGCTAACTTCTTAGGTACGAAGGTTACCCTTACGTGACGTACTGAAAGTCCCACATGTTTCTCACTGACCTGACCGAGTCATACAAGCGCCAAATGTTGTATAGCTAAGGGCATTTACCGTCCTAACGAACCCAAAAAAAACGGGTGCCGCTTCGCAGTATTGAGGCTGTTCAAGCTCTTTAGCGCCTAGCGGAAGTATCGTACCTATGCAAAGAATACCGAGTCAATTTGACGAATTTACTAAGGTTTGGGAAAAAGCTCGTAAAAACTAAACTAAGCATGATACTTACAAAATTGAAGAAACAGCACATTACGAAATAAAGAAAGAATAAAATTATGTTAATTGTATTTCAATATTTGTTGAAAATCATACGAACAACATCAATATCAAACGTTATGAAAAACATAGGAACGAGTTTCTCCTCTACAAACAATATTTGCACATAAGAATAATCATTGTTTGATTACAGATTTATATAGACCACGTAGTGTGCAGTGCAAATATTATATTTTCAATCATTCCTAACATAATAACTAATATCAAACCTCAAAACTAAAGGATAAATCCATGATGCACGGCAAGCATCAGGCGGATCTGCTATAAAACACGCGATTCGTCGAACTATTGTAACGTTACTGAAAAAAATGTCCGTATTATTATAAATATTTATACTGAGTTATCTGGCTATTGAAAAAATATAATATTTATTTATTATTACTCACATAGATAATTTATTTAGCACTGATGCTTACCGATGCATACACCGTGTAACCCTTTATTGCAATGATTACAAATTGTCACTGTCACCATATATTCTAAGAGGACACCAACGTCTTGCTGTACATAATTGGTGATCACTGTCAATAACTTATTTATAAAAAAAAGCAGCAACAAAATTTACAAAATTCTCCATCGCTAATTATAATTGTATAAAAACGGCGGCAATTTTCGAACACTGACCGCTAAGAAATGCTGTTTAAAAAAGCTGAGGAAAAACTGAAAAAAATATTTTACTCTTACTGTGTTCATGTAATTTTATTTCGCGGAACATGAGCTTTCTATCCTAATAGTTGTCAATATGTTGCGATTACGGTACCAAATTGTCACGTATGGAGTTCCTACCTTATCACTCCAGCGTAGATGCTTTTTCCGCACCAAGCAGCATAGAATATAACAAGAGGTTAAACCCAAAAACAATTTTTTAAACTCTTTTGCAATGAAATTAGATCATTTATAACGTTTTATAAATTCATTTTCAGATAGAGTTTCCTTCCAATACGAATAGTAAGGCGCCATCGCAAACGGAACGATATATCATCGTTGGCACTTTTTGCAAGTGTTGTATGTTGCAATATCGTTCACTGCTAAAAGAGTTAATTGATTCGCGCCGATCGACCACTGAGGGTATTGTAAACCGACGACTGGTATTGCCACTGTTGCGCACGAGTTTAAAAACGTGTGTGTAGCAGAGCCATATGGCTATTAAAAAGGTCAAATACTCTTAGTAATAATTATTCAGACTACCAGGAGAATGTAAGTCGTGCCACTTGCACGTGTGAATAGCCGTCTGTCTTGTAACTCGGAACACTGCGCGAAATGTACTTTTTGCAACTTTTTTATATTTCAATTACGCGATTGAGCAACAGTAATGATTGAACAGATTGAACAGTTTCAACAACAGATTAAACAAAACAATAAACTTAAAAATTAGTACTTCACTGTACAATACACTGAGGTTTTCCACACATGGTGCATAGTTATTAGGCGTTTATGCTTTTGAGCAGGTTGCTCCGTTGCGTCGTACTGCCGCGGCTTGACTGACGCTGCACGAATGGTCGGTCCTCTGCGCATGCGCGATGTAAAAGTGGCTTTAAAGAATATCTAGGGGAAGCGAGTAGTGTCAATAAACTCAGGATATATTTGATAGCGCTTTAACATTGCATCAAGGGTGGTTTAGACCACTACACTACTACTAAGATAACTGCACTTCGCTTTCGATCTGATCCAACTGGAAACTACTATCATTTTCCTTATGTCCCCCATATTACACTAACCCATGTGATCTTAAATATTGCAACGGAAGTTTAAGGAAAAATAGAAGACGCTTGGTGTATCGATTATGGAATTACAGCTGGGGGCCTCGCGAATTATTTTAAAGCATTCGCAATTTTTTGTTCACAGAATGTCGAACTTTGGTGGAAAGCGGTATTATGATATTCCTCGACGTATTCTATCCTGGGTAGGCTTGTGGCCGGAAGGGAATATTAAAAACAGAAAAGCGCGGAGGATTTTCTCATTTGGAATACTTGTCTTTGGATCGTTTACCATGGTGATGTTTATCATTCATTTCCACTGTGAAATGTGTGAAGTTATTTCATAAATCCTTGTGTTAATTCGTTGCTTTACCTATAATATACCTTAAAATGTCTATTTAACACTTTCACACAATACGTCTCAGCGGTTTTGTTTTTTTTTTTTTTACTTAATGCGTTTAATAGCACACATTTTAAATGTACTGTATTATTATATTTTTTATTTCAGACCTTGGTAATTACTATATAATTAAAGATATTAAATGTTACTTAGGGTTAATCACTTTATATGAGATGGTTTTCAAACGCACTCGACTGACAAAAGCTTTTTCGATTAATGTACGATACAGAATTAAATATTTAAAAGTGTCAAACCGCATTCCAAATGGAATTCAGGGTTTGATCGCGAGAAGGAGAACTATTGTGAACAAGCAAGGAAAATACGTAGTTTATTTAAAATATGTTTTGTTCGCGTTACTTGACTCTCATTCACAGATGCTTAATACGCAAAGATTCATGCGGTAACCACGTGTAATGCATACTCTCATTCGGGCTACAGGATACATATCTATGAGGAACTAGAATGTTATGCACACGAACCAAATGTTTATGTTTTTATTTATTTATTCATTTCAACGGCACGTGTATTGCAAGCAGTAAATAGAGACCATATTTTTGTCAATAATATTTCAAAAATATAATTGGACAATAAATCCCGATGCAAATTACCGTCATTTCGAAATGATGAATATGTAACTCTGGTCACCAACGATAATACTATTTCCAGCCATCACTTATTATCATATATGGAACAGATATCAAACAAGTTCTGAGCCTGGTATCTGTCAGTTTTGCAACATTCGCATTCGCGTTTAAGTATGGCACTTTTATCATCAGTAGCCCAAAAGTGAGTATAATTCTTAAAACAATAAAGTGATTTAAGGAAGACCCACGCCGTTCAATAAAATATGAAATTGTACGCATTTTTGTTGAATACTTTTTCGCAGTACACTTTATAATACAACACAAAATCACGAATAACACTGCCATTACGCGCACTATAAACTACTGTTTGCAGATCATTAAACTCATGAATTTTATCAAAGACGATTGGGCTACACTAATGAACGAAAAAGAACTGCGCATATTAGAAAACTATATGAATGCGAGAATGATCATGATCAAATGCATTGCAGGTATTAGATTTTACTTGTACATTAGTATAGAAATACTGTTTTTACGGAAATAAAATGCATGGTTTTCTATTTCAGTCTTTATCGGACAATGCAGCATCTGCTTTATTTTTTTCTCATTGCTGCCCTGCATTTTTATGCTTATAAATCCTTCAAGTACACCACGACGCCAAAAAATACCTGTTGTCTCTTTATGGCTCGAAGGAAATTATTACAACATTGCTGCAATCTACTTATCCCTTATAGCCTTAATAGGCGGGAGTACCTTAATAGGGATAGAAGGATTAATCGTGATGTACGTGCAACACGCATGTGGGATGTTCAGCATTGCTTGGTGAGTCAAAGCATAATGTCATCAATACATTGTCCTGTATTATCCGCACATACAGTATAAGTTTCATAATTGATACTCAGCATGGATACCAATATGCGGCAGTGGATACTGTTTACCAAGCGTACAGCTCGTCTTTGTAGTGTGCTGAACGAATGAAACAGCGAACAAAGCAACCGCGGACAAAAGAACTGGCCAAGCCCGTGGCGTGGCAAGCAAGATATTTGTAAACTATCTTAAGCAATATAGGCATTAACTTTTTTATTTTTAATTTTATAAGCTGAATATTTTATTAGGATTTTGGTGAGATTTTTCCGATGAGAAAATTACGTGATGAAAACATGATATAATTACGATCACATTGACTTATTTAATATTTTTTTAGACATTGATTTCATTAAATTTTTTATCGAATTACGAGTGTGGCTTACTTGAAAATTATATACAATATCATTATACATCATCGTACATGTGAAAATGATAACCATGCTTCCGTAATTTCCGGTGAACGTATAAGGATGCGTCATTTATGATATATGAGACACCATTCGATAAATGACGAAGAAGCATAACTTTACGTTGCCGATTCGCATATTGGCGGAATCTGCGTTTAACAAATAATATTTATGATAGTTGCTTTTGGTGAAAACATGAAATTAAATACCAATCGAATTATTTGCGCACGGAGGTAATGTAACAATCGGGTTATGAGGCCTAATCGCGGAGTCAGTACGAATAGGAAAATACTTCACAAGTATGGGAGTCGTTGTGCGGGAACCTAATGCAATTCCTCAATAAACGCGTTGGATTAGCACAACAGAGCAAGTTTATTAACAAGAAACTCTATAAAAGAGTAACAAGCAAATAATCATACGAAACAACACTACAAAATTACGCGGAGGGGACTCTACATCGTGGCTGCGAATAATATACCGTAAAAACTCAAAAGCACACACTATGGCGCTCGGTAGAAGAAACCCAAGCCGACGACAAGCCAAGATAACGCTACGATTTGTCTTCGGTCTTCCGCGAGACCAAACAGATGCGCATTTATCGCACCGCTGCTGACCAATACGAGACCACATTCGTTCGTCGCGTGCAGAAGCGTGCGGCGAATGCGTCCATACTGACGTAAATGGTAACAACTAGAATAACGATATATCTTTTATTCGAGCACCACATCGCAGCTCCTGCTGGTACCGCCTCAGACGCGTACCCCGAGGCCTAACATTCATCTAAGGCCTAACATCTCAAACATGCCGTCCGCCTCAGTCAGACGGGGCGAAACTACCTATGCATGGCCACCGCTATGCTCAAATGCACTTATCCTACTTTAACCTACATAGCTGCACACGCGACGATTCTCACATGACAATGAATTGGCTCACGTCGAGCTGAGATCGATCCATAAATGTCATCATTTAAAACGCTACAAACGTTCCATAGGATAGACAGAGGGATCGCCAGAAACAGGGCGCAAATAGTTCGTTAACAAGATCGGTTCCATCGATGCGACCATTCCGTTGCCACCTAGAACAAGACACACGTTACATTCCTGGACTGGGGTCAGTGTAATACAAAGGTGATAAGTAAATCGAGAGGAGCAGCCACTAGAGTAGAACGAATTATCCGACTACTCCTGCGACCTGCATCACATGTGCCGCCCATCATGCCGGGATCCAAACGGCCGAAATCCAAGTTTTGTCCTTACGCGATCCTGCTCCTGAGAGAAATGCAAGGGACAGGCTCGGAGCCCAAAGGTCGAGTTATCCTAAGCTGCACCACCTGCAGAACTCGATGGTCTAGAGACACGACACCAACATGTCCAAAGAAATCGCTTCGGTGACTCTGTAACCCGCACCGATCCTGACGCGGTCCACTAAGTTGAAGATTTTCGTAGCCCCGCTAACACCACTCCGTTGTATAACCAGCCAACCCACACGAGTGAGAGAAGTCTCACCTGTTTCGCATCTACTCGCATGATGCGTACCGACAATGGGGTTGCACAAAGTTGCAATAACGGAACGCTTATATATATTAGAGAGGCTACGTGATTTTCCATTTCGAAGAAGAAGACTTGTATGGTCGACATAGCACTCCTGCGACATATGTACTATACAGCAGTGAAAGCGTCCACGAAACCTTGGACCTCGACGGATGAGTGAAGCTCTGATTCCACCTAGTGAAGTATCTTCACCTCATTCAAGAACAGGTTTACTACAGTAACGACCAAAAAAGTACGATAGGTCTCTCCTACCTTGAAAGTACTGGATATTCAAAAGGACAATCCCACCTGAAAGTCTTCCTCGCGACGGGAGTTCTTGCGAAGTGCCCTACACAGCACCCCTCATTCCTGAATCGCTTCAACTGAACTCCATCTTTATCGAGCTGCGAAAGCTGTGACAGCTCAGACTTAATCCCTATCTTCGATGAAGTCTAGGAATGCGGTGACACACAATAATTCCTGGCACGTACGCCATTCCCAGAAATCCTGTCAGCAGACAGAAAGCCCGTAATAATCCAACCAAATATGGTAGTAGTAGAGCACGAGAGTTTCGTGCATCCATTGGTGGAGGAAGATTACCCACCCCTACCTTACCGACGGTGTTACTTTATCGACCACTGTCGACCACTGTCTCCCTACCTACCCGACCATCCTCCGCCGATCCACCCGCTTTCAATATAGTCGAGCCTCCGCTGCCGATCTTCTCGTTCCTGCTCACTTCTCTTCTCACGATCAATCTCACCAGGTTGTTCCTGAAGTTGGCTTCTGGTGATTTTTAATGTCATCGTGGGTCGTTCTTGCGAGTCAGCGTTTATCCCTCGACTGCGGTAAGTAATGTTCTACATGCCGCGGTGGGATAAATGTAAGCAATACGCGTGTACGACCGTCCCTCGTCTTGATTGGCGCGCCGACCCGCCATCTCAAATTATTCGCGATCAGGAATTAAACTATTTGCACAACTCGTCGGCGGAGGAGATTGAAAAATGAAAATGTATGATGAGGAAAGAAAAAAAATGTATACACACAATATGGGTAAGTTGAAAAAACAAATGATTTATTCCAAACACAAACTATGTCTAGCCATCTGGTCCTCAATTATGTTGTCAGAGTCTCTGGTAAACACACGTGTATATATTTTTTCAATATTCTAATTGCTCACTATTTCACATACGCTGGATTACGTATTTTATTTCTTCACCATATTCTACGTATGCATATAATCCGAAAAAATAAGCGCGAACCGCAGACGTAACATCTTGTGGTGACTCGCGTTGCAGGATATTGGGATACGTTCAATATGGGTGAAATGGAGCATTGCATACACCCCTGTTACATCGTATTCTCTCTATATCCTCTCCGGCAACCCATCAAAGCACTCTGCGTTATTATTTCCCTCTGCTCCTTGCGGCATGCCACCAGTCTTATAATTGAACATGGATACATCAACTCCTTGTGGCATGCCACCAGTCTTATAATTGAACACGGATACATCAACTTCATTAAAATCATGTATGCTTGCAGGTGGTGTGATGGCCGTACACCATCAAATGCAAGACAGAACTCCTTGACCTTACTCGCATCGGGTTCACTTTATTGTACACCCATTTGCTATTCAAAAGTGAGACTGAAAGTGGTCTTCCTTGTTCTTACAATATTTGCCCCCCCCCCCCCCCTCTATGCCTGTCTCTCCCTCTCTTTCTCTTCCGCTCTCACCCTCTCCCTCCCTCCCCTCCCACCCCTTCCTCATCATCTCCCTCTCTCCGGGTGGAAGGCGGTCTTAATTTTTCTCGGCCTCGCCCGTCTACTCCTTCTGCTGCTCCTGACGACATCTTATCCCATGCATGGGGGTATCCTCTTCTAAACGTAATTTTTTCTGTGGCAACATCCCCCCACCTCACTTCCTCGACAATTTTTTCCCCACTCCCTTTAATGAGGGTATATGAAATATGCGAGTGCATATAAGCACTATTCTCAAGCAAAAATTCACAGTTTAGAGTCTACAAGCATATTTCTTGATTTTCTTATGTCGCGAGTTTCTCCAAAATGTACAGTGTATTGAAGACACGTCAGATTTTTGTGCAAAATGGTGATGAGTTGGCCGAATTAATACGCTGGTTTTATGAGTATTTGGAAGAGCTAGTGCAGGACCATTCGGGACAATCCATATGAATAAAGAAAAAAATGGTCGGCCAGATTGGTAACTTAAAATACTTGCGAGCACTCGCGCTACGCAATCATTGTGGGTGGATTTGCTGGAAAGACAGAATGTGGGAGAAGAATACGTGTTTTGGTCAGACTTAGGATCTACCTTTAGTAGCAGGTTCTCCAGAAGTATGGTCGCCAATATTTCGCATCTAGATGCGGGCACAATTCCTCCGAAAATTTTACGAAATGATCAGAGACTACGTCTCAAGGATGCTCATAAAATGTCACACGATCAAGGAAAACACACAATTAATTGCAGAGTACTCAAATACCAGCGTGAGGAATAAAATAAAATGAAATAAAGTAAAAAGAAATGAAAATAAAAATAAAAAGCACGAAAAATCACGTATTGGATATATTATCGGATGTCGAAGAGTGGTATCGAGAGTATGTGTCGCTTTTGGAGAAAATTTCTGGAGTGGGATAGTGACTGAGCACTGAATGAGATTCAATGCATCTGCATTAATGTCAATAAGCATCACTAGCTGCATATCCGCAAAAAAAAGACGGTAATCAATATATAGCCTGATGATAATGCGTGTCTTATATCGGTGATAGTGGCAGCACTATATCCGCATTAGAAAAATGTATTAAAGGTGAAAAGCATCAGTTTCCCCATGGAATTGCGTGAAATTACGCACTTTGTACGGGTTAATAATATCTCCATTGGCGTGTACACGTATGATGCGAATGAGACGCACAAGCGTAAAATAATTCTACCGTTATACTCCACATAAACGATAGTGAACACACGCACTACATGCTCATTCGAAATCTATCCAGACTCATTTTACCGGAAGTGTTATGCAGAAAAATTGAAAAACATTTTTGTCACAGGTATTGTTTTGCTGTTTTTTTTTTCTTTCCTAATACACTTATCTCGCTAATAATGCTCTTTTTTTTTCTTTCCAAAACATACAGATGCCTAAATCTCTTCTCGTCAGTGGAGAATCTGCGGAAGCACGAGGTATGTGCGCCACGGTAAATAATACGCGCGTTATTCTACCCAACCCGCAAAAGTGTGAGCTATTGATGACGTTTAAGAACGCTACGAACAAGCAGCCTGTCCTAATGGTGATGCGTACGGATTTTGAATGCTTGCTGACACCCTTCACGGATGAGAATAATGATGCAATACAGTTGGAAGTAAAGAAGAATGAGGAACAAAGGGAGGATTACCAGAAACACGTATCCTTTGATATAGGCTTTTACGTGCTAGATACGATGGACTTGCGCAAATCGCGTTACGTTTCATATCGCGGACTAGATAGTGTTGTATGGTTTGTCCATGAATTGCATACGCTCGCGGAAGACGTTCGGTTCGATCAAAAATATATTACGCCTAAGACACTTTTGATCGTGCAAGAGAAAATAGAGCCTTACACCGCGGCCCAATTATCACTTTCGTGAAAAGCCCTTTTGGTCCTCACAAAAGCATATAAGAGATCATTCCCATATTACGGGAAAGAGTCGGGGATCTGCACACAACTCGTGCAACTTAAATCATCGAAACATTTATCTGTTTTATTCCAGTACTGCCCATAAATAAGTAACGCCTCATCTCATTAACAAAGTTTGATGAAAAAAAAAAAAAACGAAATACATTTCTGCTTTATAGATTTGTTCAAATTTTTAGCCTCGAATCTTGATAAACTTTGAAAATAGATGAATTAACCATCTTTATATCTCAATTTTGTAATTTAGACGCTGAGTTGCGGTATTAACCAGGGCGTGGAGGCGAGACCCAGGCCGATTAGTATCAAGCACGACTAGTCTAGGAAGCATATCAAGCATTTAAGATCGCTTTTAACACATTGGTAACCGTTCACGAGTTAACTCGTGCCCAAAAGTTACTAACTGGTCACGAATAAACTCGTGCATCGTTGGGCTGTTGTCGGAGAATATAGAGTGCTGTTGTTGTTCAGCATACCACAAGCTATGTCTTTCGCTAATAAAACCCGTCCAGTTATGTTTCACAAAATTGCTCCATGAATAAAAAAAAGTTATAATGCTTATAGTAACGTGCAGGTTTGTCTGAAAACGTGTAGTTTCAGGCGTATATCTTACAGATTTCTTAGCGGACAGTAATGTGTTCATCAACCGTTAATTTCTGATCGGCTAAGCGCTATATCTGCAATGGCCTCAGTTTCTGTTCTCTGGCAGCGCCAGTGGAGGATGACCGCCACTCTGACTACACTCGCCTTTGCTAAGGGGAGCAGGTCATCCCAAGGAAACAGTATAAACTAATCGCCGATGTTGAAAGTAGAGAAAAATATGTAATTGACTATCGTACACGAAAGCAATGCTTATCTCACGTTTTTAACACGTTAAACGTCACGCCGGTCCCTAGGGATCAGAGGTAGACTTTTCATTCACCTTATTCCTGCGCGCGTGTCGATCATTGCGTATTTGTAAGACTGAACATTTATTTTAGTCGATAGTCAATGCTTTAAAGAAAAGAATATAATACTCAAAAACATTAATGTAATTTATTAGAACAAGATAAATAAAAGTGAGGTTTCTTTGTACACTGGAGGTTGTGATTTTTCGCATTGAAGTTTTGTGAGGAGGGACTTTAACACGTTAAGCGTCATAATTTCTGTGCCGTTCCTTTCAAGCCACAGTTAGCCGTCAGGTGGGCCCTGCCGGGCCGCTCGCCGATAGGCGACCCAGAGTATAGCCAATTTGGGAAAAAAGGAAGGCAGTGCGCACAAAATTAGAAGATACTGCACGGAATACTATAATCGGAATGCACGAATATTAGGACCAAAGATAGCTAAAAATGTAATGCCAAGTGTAACAACCTTATGTAACCAATGTACACAGAAACCTCACCTTTGCTTATCTTGTTTTAACAAATTACATTAATGTTTTTAAATATTATACTCTTTTCCTTGAAGCATTGACCAAACAAAGATCGATATCGCATAATTTAAATGTTCAGTAGAAAAGTCTACCGCCGGTCCGTAGGGACCGGCGTGGCGCTTAACGTGTCAAGCGAACTCAGGATACGAATCCAAAACGGTATTTGTTGCGATTGAAAAAAGTTACTTGAGACGTCTGTTTATACTGTGGCTCGCCTATCGGCAAGCGCCTATCGCCCGCTTGACGTCTAACCATGGCGTGAACGTAATAGAATAGCACGTGAAATCAGCGTGGCGTTTAACGTGTTAATGTGCGTTCATACATCGAACTATATACCCGTCATCATACAAATGCGAGCAAAGATTTCGTGGAGAATCTTTTTAAACTAATGAATAACGCAGTTTTCGGCAAAGAAAAGGAAAATGTGCGGAACGCGTCGATATGTAATTAATATCCAAATGGAACTAACGACACGGAGCAGAGGCATTGATTGTTATATCGAATTCCCGTACCTGTATGATATTCTCCACAAATCTCCTGGCGGTTCAGTTGCGTAAATTACACGGTAAATGCGATAAACCAATATACATCGTCATGGCAATTTCATATATTTATAAAACACGCTTGTACGACTTCCACTACGACTTCATAAAAAGGAAGTGTGACGAAAAATATACACTTATGTATACCCAGACCAATAGTCTAATATATCACGTGAAGTGTGGAGATATTTACGAAAATGTGCAGAATAATTTGGCATTATTCGATATAAGCGATTATGCCGTAGATATTATTTATAGTATGCCTAGAGTCGATGAAAGTTTTCGGATATTATGAAGGATGAAAACAATGGTAATATCATGCACAACTTTGTAGACTTACAAACGAAGACGCATGCCACGAGGACGATCGAGTCCAATGGAAAGAGTGTGAAATGTGAGAGAAAAAATGGGAAATATCGCGCTACGTTATATTCCAGGATTACATGAATCGTTTCCAAAATGGCACTATTAATGTATAGAAACACAGTTCAATCCAATTATGACAACACGACGTGTATACAATACGACAAGAATAGCTTTGAATCCGCACGACGGCCCTATCCTGGGAACATGACAGAATAAAATGAAATCTGCAATTGAATTGATCCCACATTACTCTCCGATGTCAATAGAATCCAATCCGCATTATTGGCTGAGACGATCCAAAATTCAATCCGATGCTGTACCAATCTAAACCGATGCAGAAAGTTGCGAAGAAATTCACAAACTGGGATCGATTCGTACCAACGCGGATCCATGCATTTATAAAACGCGGGTCCATATTTGTAAACACGATGGCTATTTGAAACTGGTGGCAGTATATGAAATCAATATCGCTTCGAAACATCAGAATCGAATCACGGAGGTGAAAAAAAGTTTATCATTTTTAAATGATATGGTCGCGATAGGGAGTAACTATACACTTTATTTTGTTCAAAATAATAAGATATCATTCTTTATTTATTTATTGTATTTATTTTTGTACTTCATATCGTGCGTGTTCACGAATGCGTAGTGGGATAAAAAAGCGTACAAAATAGCTGCGTGACGGGAGAAAATGCGCGTTAACTAAGGGGTATCGTGTGTGGAGCTGTGTTAAGAATGAAAGAAGTTTCTCAAAGGAGCAGTGCTGTACAAACCATTCTGTGCCACGTTACACGCTTGGCTGGCTTCGAGGAAGATAACATAGATAAAGTATCAATTATAGAACTTTTACTGTATATGCTGGATATTGGAAGGAATTTTTTGGAAGTATGTTTCTGATAGTTAAAAATAGAAAAGCAATGCAGAATTTACTTTGTTTACAAATCGCTGTATATCGTTGATAACAGAAAATACAATGTCAGTTATACTTGACATAAGAGAACAAAAGTTTAAAGTGATGCGTACGACAACAGCATCATGACGAGAATTACGTGAGAATCAGAATCTATTTCATTACCACGAATGCTTACGAGAGTATTACCGAAATATGCAAAGCAGAGCGATTGTACCTTTTTTTTTCATTACAGCATTTAACTTTTTACGTATTATTTGCAAGTAACATTTGCAAGAACGTAATTCATATTCTGTAATAGTCACAGTCCTTTCTTGAGAACATAAGGAATGCTTTGATTAAAAAATAGAGATTAAACCGTATTTAATCACACGCGTTTAAATACGTAGTAAGTTTGTATTTCAACTATATAATATGAAGTGCAAAATTTTCCATACAAACTACAGGGAATCGTGCATAAAGTAACTGACTTGGTCACATATAAAAAGAAATTTTATTTGGCACGGC
The DNA here is from genome assembly GCA_038496175.1 of Ampulex compressa. Classification (NCBI taxonomy): domain Eukaryota; kingdom Metazoa; phylum Arthropoda; class Insecta; order Hymenoptera; family Ampulicidae; genus Ampulex; species Ampulex compressa. The sequence goes on along the minus strand of JBCFXI010001560.1, from coordinate 26,599 downwards.
TTATACCAATAAGCAATTAGCAACCACTTCCCGTATCTCACAGAAATCAGAAGAAAGGCATTTTGTACTGTGGTGAGTTGTCACTGCGTTGCCTTCTTATTCCGACATTTAGTTTTAGGTGTTTATACAATAAGATTGATAAAGTAAATTAATTTTCAATGTTTAATCGAGTCTGCAATCCACAACCGCTCTGCTGGAGCATTTATGATGGCGCCTTTGATACGCGTGCCGCCACATGAACTGATAAAATCTTGCATATTTCTTGTACAATAGTCTTTGTAGCTTTGGACAAAGACTTACGTGTTTCATACCATAATGTTTCCTTTTACAGTTATCGAGTAAAACTTGCTCTGGATGGGGAGGATGTATCTCGTTTAGAAGTAACTAGTATCGTATACGATAAGTTGATAAATGTAATCACGCTGCATCAAAGAGCCATCGAGTAAGTACACGAGCAATGTTAAGGACAATAATGCATCTACACATCGCAGTATAAATTACGCACGTTAATCTTTGATGAAGATTTGCGCATCTTTTAGCATTGTTATGTTTGCCGGATTATACAATACTGCTCGTACTTGGCGTGTGTTCTTTAAGTGTTAACCTTTTCCGGGTAAGTAAATTTTGTCATTTAATCTCTTTACTCACTATACCGATATAAATGAATAATTGCATACTGTCAAGATACTATTTTTATTTTTTTAAAGTCATTTTTGACAACGATTGTTAAAGTCATTTTTCCCAGGACGTACTCTTTATGGAATTTTTCTATCTGATATGTATATCGCAATTTAGGTGATTCAGAATCCAGGTTGAAAATAATAAGATCTAAGCTACATGATATCAACGGTCGGTGCTAAATATTCAAAGCAAAATTGTCCGTACAGGACATAAAAGAAATCGATAGCGGTGACGATAATCAGCAATTTCATGTTCAACTAAAGTAGTAAATTAATAAAAAGTTTGGCGGGCAACTATAATGATCGGCAATATTGAAACATTAGAAACACAACTATATCTTACGAGCATTGTGCAGTTTAATCAACAAGTTGCGTCTCTAGAGACAAAAGCACAAGATTTCTTCCAACAAAAACACAGGAAAATATGTTCGTGCATCATTGTAAGAGAATATTTTACAACTGTGTGCAAACTTCTTGTGTGCGTAGAAAATATATACAAATACTAAAACAGAGAAAAGGCAATCGCTAAATTTACTTCAATTTTTCTGGTTAACATTTTAAATACCATCACGTTTTAATCGCGCGTTAGTTCTATATTGCCGGTATAAATTAGCGGTTTGTTCTCTTTGACATATCACAGCACATATTATGAAATATACACTTAATATTAAAAGAATCAATTATAAACTTTTTTATATGGATGTATGTAGACTGATACGCAATCTTCGATTTTGTGAAAATTATTTGTGCAACTGCAACATTCTTACTCGGGCATAACTCTAAACACAACCCAATCACAAAATAAAGAGAATTTACACTGAAATGAAATATCAGCAGATGGTGGACTTAATGAACCTGACAACAACAAAAGTCTAAACTCGTCCGTCGTTAACACATGCAAGACAACGTATTTTCCACCAAAACTAAATTGCAGGAACGGTCAAATAATTAAGAAAGGGGCAGAAAGAAACGAAAAAAAATCTACGCAGTACAAGCAAAGTGTAAGACTGAGTATAAGGTGATAAAGTGGCAAAAAACAAAAGCTATACAGAAATATGACCAAAAGAAAAAAAATGCACATGATTTTTACAAAACATACAGTGATCAGCAGGCCAGCTTAATAAATCACAATACGATACATATCGCAATATACAACGCTTTTCAAGCATGGGAGTCTTATCTAAAGACTCTATAGACAAAAACACTTGTATTGTTAGTTGTTCGATGGCTTTAGGTAAACAGCCTCGCAACCTCCTAATGGGCCACCCGCACAGAATTTTGAGACACGCATCAGTAATAATGGCGCAAGGATTACAAGTTATTAGTGACAGTCAGTTGCTCATCAACACCTACTTCCGGTTGCTCAGTTTGCTACGTAAGCAAAAAATTCATCCTTAGAATGCCTTTAAATTTATTAGTCGCAACTTTAAACATACCGGCTGCCTTGCTATCTTATAGTAAAACATTCAATATGACGGAACAAAAGTTATTACCCTAGCTCAAGCGTGTGACTCCGGTAGCTCAGCCATAGTCACAGCAAGACTGACAGGATTGCCAGATTTGTCCTATCCCAAGGAAAATAGATGATTAGACCTACAAACTAGCGAAATCTAAGCTGCAATGGGGTAATGCCAATAACCATCCGAGGATTAGTACCCTCCTTAACGAGGTGTCAATGTGTTCCGTCGATGTATCCCATCGTAGGCAATAGACGAGAAGGAAGTTATCACGAGCACGCAGGAGGAGCTCTGTTCTATACAAGGTGTTCTACGAGTCAATCTCTTAAACATTGTTCAGACGTCGCCACAATGCCGCAGACTGCTAGCCAAACGGGCCTAAACCATTCGCCCAAGCAACCATTATCGGTGTCTACACGTCGAACCCACGTGTCCTGTTTAATCTCAAATAGTGCTTCCTTAAGGATGCAGTTTTCTGAAACTAGCGTGCTCCCTGTGAACCCCGTGCCTGCCATAGCATTTGACTGGTCTATTACTTTTGGAGCTTGGTCTAGCATATATGATAACCACATTACCAACTCATGGTGCAATTATGATTCAAGCTTCCGCATAGTGGCGTTACATGTTTAGCGCGAATAACTCAACCTAAAAATAGAAACCATCTCGTGGAGTACAGTAACCTGCAAAATGATGACATTACAAAATGGAGCGGAAAAAGAAAGCCAGCATTCAGAAGAACAGGGTGATGAGACATCTCTCTTTTGCGTAAGGTTTTGCATTGGTATTCTCAATATGATCTAGGCTGACGATGCGTATGATTAGGTAGAGCATGTACAAAATCAGCAAACAGTGACAAACAGGAGTGCCATGGAAGCAAGTGGCTTGTAGAGTGTTACAACTGCATGGTGATGTGGTCATTAACTCATAGTAAATAACTTACGTATGGTAATATATGGCTTGGTACAGCTTATCTTTATGCAACCTCACCAGCGTCATCGTCGCAGAACAATGAACAATAGCATGAGTTCGGCCTGGGGAAGAAGCTACTCGGAGTACGGATCGTAACTACACAATACAGGACATCCTGTCATGAGTAGCATTTCCCAATACACCCTAAAGACCACTAGCATAGCTGAGAGGGATTGCAAAGGAAGACTGCAACGCCCACTTGCGGGTTAGAAATACGGCAACGTTATTTACAAGGATGCTGCAAGGTGTGGTGGTTCGTCCCACAACGAGTCCCTAAACAGATTCTGCATTTGTTGGATTAAAGATACCGGGAAATTACATCGATGCGCAGATGCAAAGAAAGAGTGCACTAAAGTAAATACCTTGTAGTATTCAGGATTGTTCATCACGCGGTTAAGGTGGCACAAATTAAGGCACAATTCGATCTGGCGTGATATTATAGAGAGCTCCTCAAAGGTTAGCGTGCAAGCTCCTACAATACGACGTCAACACTGTCCCACACGAACCATACCGGTATTAGAAAAATCTCGAAAATGAGACGACAGAGACGTTGAGAATTACTACCAAATTTTCAACTCTCTCAACTACACAACATGGTCCTCATCTCATCGCAACACACGTAGCGTAGCACATAGCTCCGCAGCAGCAACTTCGGAATTTGTAGCGTTCTCAGTGTACGTGACATCAGAATTTGCCCGGCGTGAGATGGAGTGCTGGATTGGCGCTATAAAACCAGACGTAGAGTAGTCAAATATTAGCTTCAAATGCCCCGCCCTTGTCGCCACGTAGCAAACGTCACTAGATACATTATGTATGCCTTGTGGTCTCAACCCTTGCTTCAATAACGTGTTGTTCGAAAAGAATCACTATCAACTGTGTAGGCACAGTACTGCATTTATGACACAACATGTACTTGTAACTTAATAAGAGACGACTTAACACATTGTGGCTCGAAGCCTAAACACCTAGTACTCTTGATACAATATCGCAAGGTATAACTGCAGCCCATTGTCAAAGGTATCGAGGTAAGCGGCCACCATTAAAACCGTGGTTACTCGGTAATTATTGAGAACCACTAGATCTTTTTACCAAAATAGACAGAACATCTCGAATCAAGCGACCGCACACGGGAAAAAACCGTACCATCATGAACGAAAACCCTTAGAGAAAATAACGAACTCGCAGGTGACAACCTCAAAAATGTTTCGTTCCTCGTAGGTGACACATCGGTTTCAGCCATAAGTAAACACATATCTTTGTATTTAAACGGATAGACCGTAATAGGCAAGAGCCGATGCCACAAGTGAAGTAAATCACAAATGCTCTGCCTGTGGACACGTGAAGGAATTGAATGCGAGTAGTATAACTGAATGTTTGGTCTGGAATAACTCACTGCTAGGGCGGTATTCTTCGTGCCAGTGTTCTCCGTAGAGGCAGTTGAAGTAACTGCGCTGTCTGTTGATGTGTGCCATGACGTGTAGTCTATGATCAGGCTCGAAAGACATTACAGGAAACGAAAGTGATCCCGGGTATGACATATGCCGCAGTAACTATCCAATGGAATATGCGGAAATATTAATATACGCTATTGGATCTGGAAAGTCACATGCCTTAATGACCTCCGATCATTGGAATACACTGATAGGAATTGACCCAGCCTCTTGAAGGTGGACACTTTTAGCCTATGACCTAGCGCAAACTGTCGACCCAGCGATATCCCATGGCCCAGCTTGAAGACGAGAATGCCCAAGAGTAAAACGCCTTAATGCTGTACAGGACATGTTAAAATGCGCAATATGTTAAGCGAATGCGATACCTAGTCCCACAACGACCGCATGTCACAATGGCGAATGGACATAATGTAGAGCGTGTACACCATCTGGTACACGTAGCTCATGATAATAACTCGGTTATTGTACTGCTGTACAAAATACCTCACTCTACTTTGACGGTATCTGTTGAGATGGTCGTGCATAATGTGATGTGCATAATGTGATGGCTGAGCTGCTTTTTCCAGCATAATAGTCTTCAAGTATTGGAAATGCTCCACGTCGGAAATCCAAAGCTCTGTGTGCTTTAGCGAGGAAAACAGTTCTCAAGTATTGTACCGCCAGCTATAATCGCTTCCAAAAGGCAGCAAGCTATCTTAACAAGCTTTACCACCATGAACCTGTTACGACGCCAGAGGGACGGAACTTGAAGGCTACAACGATGAATGAATCACGTGGACAGTGGCTGTCAGCAAGAGAGCCTCACCTACTTTGTCTCTTAGCACACAGCACTCACACTCCTATGATGGGCCCTACTGTGTGCTGCGCTGTGTCTCACGCATTGGGCAGTGGTGGCACTATGTCATCCGTTTCTTCCCGATCCGACACGTATTCGCTAAAACAGGCATGCCTGGTGAGAACCTGTGTCGGACTGCAGGTGAGCTTTGCCCAGATCTTAACCAACCACTTTTTGGGGCTGGGCTGGACAGCCTCGATAGCGCGTTGCCTTGCATTAGCGGACTCGGAGTGGCATTGTAGTTATTCCGTGGTAGCGCACTGCTGGGCTGATACTTCGCGGTCGCTATATCAGTCACTGGTTCCAGCAGGGCATTCTCGGTTCGATGAAGGGACGTGGAGTGAGAGTATCTGAACCTTGTCGCCTACACCAGGACCTCCATGAGCAGTGGCGTCGCCAGAAACATTGCCACTGAATAGAAGGTTGTGTCGTGGTCCCGGCTGTGGCGGTTGGTCATCAGGTTGCGCGAGTAGACTGGAGCTCCAAAGGCTACAGATTGTACGACCCTCGTATAAATGCAACGGATATCTCCTCTCTCCTCCAAGATTGGACAGGAGGTGGCATGCCACTCAGTAATCCGTTCCGTTAGGGTGGCCAAGCGATCAAAGTAGACCGCGAAGCACCTTTGGCAGTTTAACACGTTGAATGCCCAGCATCAATCGGTGGAGTTGCTCTCAGGGCTCAAATCTGAGACTCGGAGTGCAAATAGCATGATTAGGAAGAGAGATGAATGCGAAGCGAGAAGATACAATGCAATGCGTCGTTATTTTATGGAAGATGCTTACAAAGTATACATGGCTTCGAAGTAGGGAATATGATGACCATGTGAGAGATTTCATTCCGTTTATACCAGAACTTTTAGTTTCTTCAGTTCATTCAGTCCAGCAGTATTTTTTTGCATATTTTTAATATCTTTATTTATTTTTTGATCCGTAAAATATTTGTTAGACAACGCAAAAGTGTAGATCAAAGTCAGTCGAGTACTGACGATAAAGTATTCAGATTTCCAATTTAAATATAAGTATATTTTTAATGTTTCTTTTTGTTTATTTTATAGTGTATTATTACTTTCTGTTGTCTATACTCGTCATAATCGTGTTACAAATAAAATTACTATAAATTACGTCAAACATCTTGTTTTAATTGCGCGAAGGATGGTGCAACCAGTTTATGGGTGACGTGGCGTTGGACATGTTAAGATGAGCCCCAGGTACTTCATCTCAGAATCCACTTTGACGCACCACTGGAGCCACCTGGAGCCAGGACCTAAGCGATTCCCCACGATGACGGGGTTGTAAAATCACAATGCCCCGTTTTGTGAGGCGCCACACAGAGTTCTAGCTGCATAGAAATTGACCAGTTGCTGCTGTAGCAGAATATTAAACTTGGTGTTGCCATTTCGGATTTTTGCGACCATTGTCTTCTACCGTCTCTACGAATAGCTGGCTTCCAACGAAAGTAGAGAAAATAGGCATTTTGCAATATCGATAGGACGCGAAATTCAACTGGAAGAACAAAAAGTTCGCAAAAGATGGTAATTTTTATTTGGACGTCACTTCCAAGTCAAGCCACTCACGAAACAAAGAGAATTTAATTTAAAGTAAAATTTTAGACAGAAGTGGACGTGATAAAACCGGTGGACACAGAAATCTGAACTCCTGTGTACATAAGATGTGTAAGAGCAATGTAGTTTTCTACAAAACTAAATTGCGGGAAAAATTACATAAGCGAGAAAAGGCAGATAAGGGATGAACGAAAGACGGAGGGTGGATGCACAGTGCGAAACAGAGTGCAAGACGAGAAACACATGAAACACAAAAGTTACGTAAATACGGATCAGAAGAGAAAACGCACAAAATTATTTCAAAACTTATAGCTGATTCATGCCAGCTCGCCAAGACTTACCAATGTTTTCTTAGTTGACTATGAATGCAAAAAATACATGCTCGGAACACTCTTAAATTAATTAGTGTGGTTGCAAAGAAGGACGGATCATAAATATTAAGATATTTAAGTTTTTAGTCAATGCTGAACTTGTTTAATTAATGTACTATTTTCTTTTGTATCTTTCAAATAATAAATTTAACGTTTATGTCTTTCTGTTTGGCACAGCTTTCTCAACAATTGCTATTGAACGAAGAATGGGGAGACCTTATATTCTCTATTGTATTTGTGTTCTGTCATTTCGTATATATGTTTTGTACAACTTATATTACGCAATGTCTGATTAATGAGAGCCTTAATATGTTTGTGAAAATGTAAGTATTAATATTTAGATAACAACCCCTTAGACTCTAGATATTTACATAAGGAATCAATTATTTGATTCGCAACCCCTCAAGGAGAGCAAAAACTTGGAATATGACTGTCATGAAATCAGACAGCAGGGACCGAATGGTCCATATTTATAGACCCTATGACCGATGCGTGCGAGATATACAAACTACACAGAAATGTATACTTATATATAAAGCAGGATTAATTTGCCCATTAATCGGGGAGCTGATAGATTAAAGATAAGATAGATGGTAGATTCAATATTATCATCTGCTCGATTAAAGGCCAAATTAATCTTGCTTTATATGTGATGATACATGAGTACACCACAAACAAGAATTTATAATTATAACCGTTATAATACACATTGACATATTTAACTGTATTCCAAATAAAAGTATGTAAACATAACATCATAGAACTTAATATGACTTATTATTAGTATAAAAAGATAGGAGTGGAGTGCGTTATCTTTTAAAATTGAAAAAATATTTGTTCCGCTATGGACATCTTAATGACTCACAACTATTTTCATTTATTTTGAATTAATGATGAATATTCATAAAGAATAATAAAGTTTAGTGCATTTTAACAACCGCACAACAAGCTGTGTTAACTGGTCACTTAAATAATAGGGCGCATTGGAATGAAGTGTTTACGCAAAGTTGGCTACTAATATTTTTATTAATTTGATGATTTGTGTGTGATAGTATGTGACGTAAATTGATCCCTCAGACGACACTATGCATTGAACACAGTCTATGAAAGCAGACTTGTAGGTAGTGTTGTTACTTTAATCGTTTTTGAATAACTGTTTTACTGTTTAAAAATTATGGAAAAACGGGAAATAGGAGGGAGATCTGTGTACGAGTTTTGTACCTAAAAATTAAGAAAAGGGAAAATGTATCTCCTGATTGGGTACGTCAATGCACTTTTCTAGACAGACCCTGCACCTGATTGGACTTATAAAAGCGAAAGTAAAATGCTCAAAAACAAGCTCTAGCGACCAAAAGCCATAAATACTTGAGGATACTTTACTTAAAAATGGGATTCTTGAATCTATTGTTGCATTGATATTTAATGATTTGACTAGCCGTAGATTAGCTGAAAATATGCAGACCATGAGTTGTCTGTTTTCTGTCGTGATGTTATGTACGATATAAGGGAAGGGCTAATTTCAAAAGGCAAGTAAAATAACATAGTATACAATAAAATAACATAACATGTAAAAATAAGATGACTTTTCATCCTTTTGTTACCACAGTCTTAGAGCAATATACTGGCAAGCTACCGAGCCGAAAAGTGTGCATATTCTATGTCACATGTTGTCGTATGGGTACTAAGTATAGTCGGCGCTCGTGACAAAGAGGTTAAAAAAGAATAGATTTTAAATGTTTGTTATGAGGACGCGGATCGTATCGGTGAACGGAGTATGACTTACTCGAATTTCTAAATGTTCTGTCCATCGATCCATGGATCTCGTATTCTTCTGGAATCCTCTTGTCCCTCACTAGCACGTCAATCAAGCACGCTGTTTTCGAGAAACTTCAGCGGCGTTCCGCGAATTGGTAAATTGCATAAATATAAAGCAATGTCTCACGCCTGACATGTTACACAATCGTTCCGACAATTAAACTTTTAAATACGGCCAACATGAACACATCGTATCAGAGTCACGTACGTCGATCGGGCTAAACATGAATAAGGCGTGTCAGAGACGTTGAATCTGAATTCTTGCTGGATCTGACAGAGTGGTCCACGATATCGTTATGATAATGTAACTGCACAATTAGCATCGGCTGCGCATAGCAGATTTACGAACCGTTCAGTCAAACGGCCCCGAGCGTGAACAATTATGTTCGCATTTTTTAATGAATGATACAATTAAATACACCAATACGTAACATTATAACCATAAAACAACACATTTTAAAGTGGTCATAACGAGCATCTTTCTTTTTATTCCCACACTTATGCCAATACTTTTTCTGATTTTCTGGAGAAAATTTCATCAAGTTCGACATTTTGCGTGTAGAACATACCTTTTATTGGCTACAGTTACGTGGCACAAATAATTAAGGAAGAAATAATATATTGATTAAAATTGCAGAAAAATTAAGAATTAAGGTGGTGATGTACCGTATAAACGAAATAGGGGTAGAAAAAAGGACCATCGAATAACTCTGGACTGGGACTCGAACCCGGGATTTTTCTGACTTGAACTCTGGGTGAGGTATTTAAATTCCATATAACCATAAATATACATTTCTGTGCATCTTGTAATCTCGCGCGCATCGATTATATGGTCGATAAATCTGAACCAGTTGGCTCCTACCGCCTGACATCGCTACAGTCATATCCCAAGTTGTGCTCGCTGCCCTTACGGTGTCGCGAAATAAATCATTGGTTCCTTGTGTACCTTGCTGTGGTGTAAATTATGTATCGATGGGTCATGTGTTTTAATTAAGGTGCCTTGAAAGTCGTGGTAGAATCAGAAGGACGATAAGTCACAAAAAAATTATTTCTAAATAGTAAAAAAAATCTACGTGCATATAATACTTTATTCGGAAACATGCACTATAAATATTTATTTAATAGTGTGACGGGCACCGATCCCACTCCAAAAGGAAAACGGAAATCGAGATATAAAACAAAGCTAGAATTTAGTTAAATTTAACATCTGTACGTCGGTGGCCTCAATATTATTACTACTGTAACAAAGCGAAAAAAAAATTCCAAAACCTTTAGGAATCCTGATAAACAGAAAAAGGGCACGAGTACGATAAGGACATGTGCAGGATCGCGTCCCACCATAAGAATTTTTTTCGAGAAGGGGTAAAATCTACTGTATATCATAAATTGTACCGGCACTTTTGGGGACTATCCTCATTATTACGATCTTACTACTCAATGCATTTTCTCGTGCGTAGCGACACGGTTACTCTCGATCTCCCTGAGCTTAAATTTTAACCAGTAATATTCAATCATACGTGTAACGTATTTAATCGAGTTTTTCTCCATCGAGTCATACGATAATAAGACAGATATCTTTGATTTCCAATCGGGATTTCTCGGAGGATTCGAGGCGCACTCGTATACGTGTTGAAAAGGCTGACAAAGTCTCCGATTCATCCTGGTCTAAAATCATTTTCGGGAGAACTGAGATGCACTCGTCTATGTATCAGAAAGACCGAAAGAATTGGGCCAGTTTGATGAGTAGACGCATTAGACAAATTTCGCTGTAGACAGGAACACGAATTGAAATTTTTCATCTTGAGTTAGGGACATTAATAAAAAATTTATTGTGCAAAAAGGTTTCGTTGACATCCTCAATTTCCAAAATTTACCCAAATATTATTAGTCAATTTACTTCACTACAGGGGAGTGTCGCATAAACACGCTTGATCCAAAATCGCAATTTTTTTACCCTAAAATTATATAAAAATAGGTAAAAACGGTAGTACGTAACAATAGTCTCATATAATATTCGCGTGAAGTTATCTCTTAATATACATCCGGCATCATTAACACTTTAGTGGCCGCACATTTATGCAGCAACTTTGCCAGGCAATATACATTTTTTTCTCCCTCTTCTTCCTCTTTCTCAAATATTTTTATATTATTACGATTAAAAACATCATCACACAAAGAGCCATCACACATCAGCCAATAACCCTCGGCGGTAACATCACACACACGTCGTGTGATCGAACACAAACAGTTGTTCTGGCTATCACACACACGTTGTGTGAGCGACCATTAAAGTGTTAGTTTGGGCTAAACCCCTCAATGCGACGCGGAAGTGTATAACATATGATTTTGGCGGTTTTAACCGACCGCGACGAACTGATCCAGATTTATAGACTCTCTGATCGACACGCGCACGATTTTCAAGTCGCGCAGAAATTTAGAACTATTGTCGTTACAATACACATTGAGATATAGAATTGTATTACTCATAGAAGCATATAGATATTACATTACACAACATAATATCACTTATTATCACTATAAGGAGATAGGGAAAAAGTGGATTGTTTTTCATAATTGAAAAAATATCCTTTAAAAAGAAATTCTGCATCAGAGTTATTTGGTTTAACGAGATCATAATATTAATTAATCGATTGAATGTTCCAATGTAAATTGAATGGTGGTTTTGAACCGTGTCATTGTTTGGACAAGAATTATTTTACATTCCTGAAAAAAAGGTTATAGCTTTAAAAAGAAGTGATTAATAATCAGTCTACCATCCGAATTGCGCAGTTACCCAATTTAATCTTTTCTTCATTGATTTTGTTCGTCTAAAACTTTTATTCGATGTTTATATGTACTACAAATTTAACGTAGACCACGCAGTCTGCAAGAATTGCACAGACATCACGTGGAAAACTATTCCGTAAATCGCGTCCGATCGACGAATCATCTAAGGTAGAGATGATGCGCTCTTTAATAGTTTGGTACTTCTTTTCCACGGTCGATGCTTTGACGAAATTTTAAATAAATGAAAGAATAGTCGCGTTTAGGCGGAAGACCATGTTCCTCTATTTTGTTACGGCCAACGTTACGCGCATTATGGCAAAAGATGCTTCGACCTGTCTAAATCACGAGGCCGAATGCTCCTTCCATAAGCTGAAAACTTCAGAAATTGTGTCGTGTAAATGGGTAACTGATGTCATCTATGTGCTTCCTTTAGACTAATTTCAGTCATACATTTTCTGTGGATGCAGGGATGAACGGTCTGTAAACGTATTTCTTTTGTCTTCTGTTGTTTCTATCCTCCATGATGGATGGTATTTTTGCTAGCTTCCTGCGATGATGTCGCCACTTGTAGCGATAACCTAGCCTCTGGATATCCTCTACGCTTTCTACGTTGACACTAAACGTGGGGCTTGGAAGCAGGATTAACACAATGTAAAATAGTCTTCATTCGTATAGAGGGTGATTCTAGTAACTGAACGGAGTTATAAACCTTTTTCAAAAACAGTTAGAAAAAAATCGTACAGGAAAAGTTTGTAAAAAGTTTGGAAAAAAGTCGGCGCATAGGACGATGGAGCTTTTCAAACAGTGCAAACTTTTCCTGTACCATTTTTCTCTAACTGCGCTTAAAAAAAAGTTATAGCTCCGCCCAGTTACTAGAATTACCCTGTATAACTATATGTCAGGTACAAGCGTTGACGGTGTATCTCTAAAGCAAACGGTAGAAAAGTTAGAAATTCGTCTTCCGCGATTGATTAAACTAAAACGCTATGAACAACTATAGTACATCCTTGTAAATGTGATCGTTGGAATGGATGATGATTAATTTTTTTTATTAACTTAGCCACTACGATTAATGAACACTCATAATATAAAAACGAACAATTCAGTAGCAGCACAGCATATATCCAAAAACAACTATTCTTTCGACTTTAAACGCAGTACAATAGAAGATACAGACCCAAATTATTTCAAACGTCTGACCTCGGGAATGCTGTACATCAAAATCAAACGCAACCCTATCAAATTTCAAACCAACACTCTTAACTTAAATCCTGCATACAATAATTTACATCATAGGCTCAAAAACCTGACGAATTAACCTCCCCCCTGCATAACAATAGTCGAATTAAATTTCCCGCCACGACCAATAATTTGCCTGCAACCGTCCTAACGTTTTTCTGCTCTTTACCAAATTTGAATTACACACTTTCACCATATTTTACTGAGCAGAGGCACAACATGAAGCACTGCAAAGAAAGGTTACACTTCCAAGCCTGCGTAGATCCAACATTGTTAAAGGTACCATTTCTAACACTGGTACCTACCTTCGTTAATTACATGGAACACTTTTCTACCTCCTTTAAGGTACGTTCTTAATTCAGGATCAATTAGGTTATGAAAGAATAGTATACCACATCTCTTTACTGGTTCACTCTCCCCTCAATGCAAATATACATCCAGACATACATACGTACATACCATTATCGGCAATAATCAAATCTATCACCTTAAGCAACATATACTTGCTCCACAATGCTTTCCACATGATTAATAATTACACATAATTTCTGTAATGTAGTCCCCCACATTCATTTGCAATAATTCAGTATGATTGTAACTTCCATTTAATGATTTTGTATCAAGGTAATACTTGTATCACATACTCAAAGGAATATACCTGATGAGGACTCATAACCGAGTCGCAACGTCGTAACATACATATGGGTTTTATTTACATCCTTTCCAACTTGGATTACACTGCTCGTAACGATCAAACATTTTCAGTCATTAAATTCATCGAGCAAGAAGATCGAGAGAAGTCAATGTGTTTCTTTTTATTAGCTTTTGTCTGCCCAACCGCATAGAATAGATAGTAAAGGGAGGGATATAATCAATGTGCCAAATGGCGGAACGTATAGAATTCGATTAAGCCTTCAGACGTACTCCCTGCAAGAAGGAATTAGTTTTGTTACGTTTTGTTAGTTTTGTTAGATTATATCTCGACTTTCGGCACAATGTATATAGTGGGTGTATTCATTCTATGGCTTATTCATATTTAATAGATATGATACAAAATGGTATAGAACATCTTTACCAATAAGAAAGCTATTATTAATAATTATGCAAAGAAGTATGAAGAGCAGTACGATACCGCTCGGTGGATTATTTGTGCCATCATTAGACGGCTTTAATAAGGTATCATACTTAGTTTGTAGCAAAAATGATATAATTTTGCAGTGTGAATATACATACCTCTATTTTATTGCAGCTGATGAGCCTTTCCTTCTCTTATTTCATGTTTATGTATAAAATGCGTTAAGTTGCGGTAGAATATCCACATCTTTTAAAGTTTTCACGCCGTATGTTTACTCAAACACTTAACACCACAGAACCTGTTTCATAGAACCAAATAAATAGTAACAGTGGGTGCAATATTCCAGCTAAAATATATTCTACAGTTATTTTCAATCGATGCATACATTTGAACTGTTATGACGACTAGTCTGCAACTGAAATATTTCTAAATAAATACAGATATTTGTTGCATCATTTTCTTTTGAATTACATGTCAGTTCTGATAATTAGCATTCAACAATCTGTTAGAGCATTACACAACGACTGAAGATATGTCTGATTTTCATCCAAGAAGCTGATAATCAGTATAAGCTATACCCGTCGCAAATCTGTATTGCCAGACACTGGGATAGTGTGGTCAGAAGCACACTTATAAATTAATTTTTTATGAACATAGTAAATTTTTTTTAAGCCAAATTAATATTAAACTTAATAAAACCAAAATTAAGCCGATGTCGTTGATGGATTTCCGGATATAACGGAATTCCTGTTCGTTGGAACTTGTGTAAAATCTAAAGTCGTAAAGAGGTGGACACTTAGTGGACTGATACGCACACTCGTGTACACGTAGGCGAGGAGGGGAGAGTATTGCAGCACCCTACTTTTCCGAAGCTCCTGCCTTACGAACCTAGCTACCTTACCGACCACTTCCTGCCGATCAATTACCCACTATCGCTCCACTACCACCCTTCTTAATCGACAACTCCTTGATTATCCACCCGCTTTCAATATGACCAACCACCTTCTGCTGATCTAGTACCATCACTTTAAATAGATAGTCACTTTTAACCCTTTGCACTCGGGAGGCGCCGATCCAGCGCCCGGCCGGTTTAATGTGACTACTCGAGTGGCACCTATACGGCGTCCGGCCAATTTTAAGCATCAACACACGAGGAGCCGATGATGCTCCTGGCCGATTTGAAGTGTCAATTGTTATGACCTTCGTAGTAACTCGATATGTGGAAAGAAAGAGGTGTACATTACAACTCGATCGACGAGGATACGGTTATTGTTGTTGTTGTATACGATTTTAGTGGCATCAATTTCTGTGATGATTCTGTGATGATTAGCAACGAGGCTACGGTGGTACGGTCTTTTGTAACTCGATTTGTTTCCAATATAAAAGAACCAATGCATTTTTTCAAACTGTTTTTTACCGATGACCTTGTAAAAAAATTATGTGTGAAACCAACATATATGCAAAACAAAAATTGGAAAGTTTGCTATCTGCAAACTCGATATGGCGAAACTGATGTGGTGTGAAGAACGCAGAATTCTGGACATTTGTTGCTGTGATAATCAATATGGGCATAATGCCGTTGGCCAATTTGCAAGAATATTGGTCAAGAAATAACGTCAAGTATATTCCTTTCTATTCGGATACGTTCACACGAGACAAATTTAGCAAAATATTCTGGATGCTGCATTTAAAAACTATTTCAACACGCAACACAAATCCGAGAACGCACCTCCAGCGAGTAAGTTGTTTTTTAGACTATGATACATCAACTCAATGTTCTTGGATTATTTTATACCGGGCGAGCATATATGTGTGGGCGATTCAACGATAAAATTCAAGGGTCGAATTTGGTTCATCACATACAATCCTAAGAAACATTCTTTCATTCTGTACAAGCTAGAAAAGACCAAAAAGGGTGAAAAGACTCTCAGCCATTTGCAATATCTAAAAATAATTGTCGAGCAATTGAGAGGATCATATCGTCAGCATCGTCAGCATCATCAACAAGCGTCTACGTCGCATTCCGATGAAATCCGACTAAATGGATAGCTTCATATAATACTAAAAGAGCCAAAAAGGGACTACGAGGTTGCCTCTGACCGCAACACGCATGGAGGTAGGCGGGAAGTAACGTATTACTGTGATACATGCTCTGATAAACCTAGGATGCATCTTGGATATTGTTTTAAGCAATATCACATAAAAACTAATTACAGAGTGCAATATTTATAAAATTTTTTGTTTTCGATATAAAAATGAATAAATTGGTGAAATTTTATTATCTGTATGCGTTTATTTGCTTATAAATGATTTTAAAGTACTTGTAAAACGTTTCTCTAATTTGGTCGAATTGTCCACCATCATCTTCACCATCTCGCGATCTATATCCTGATTGTTGCTGGAGTTAGGTTTGTCAACGTCACCGTGAGGCATCATGCTCGTGAGTCAGCGTGGATTGTTTGAGTGGGGTAAGTACCGAATCGTAAATGAGTGTAATACACATGCACGCTGTTTGTTGGTTAACGTAACAGTCCTCTATCTTGATTTTAATTATATATACACTAAATACATATAACTTTATTAATCGTACATACAAATTGAATGAACATCTAAATACATGTAAATTTATGAATCTTACTCGCAATTTACTCAGTGATTTTCAATATGCTTATCAATAAGCTTGACTCACTTATACAGGAATCCACATGGTTCAGGCATTACACGTACAATAATGCCCTATGTACAGAAGGAGTTTTACATATTACACGTGGAAAAAGAATTAGGCACGTAACGATTCCTAAGGTGGGAAGTGATGTCACAAAAGTGCCAAACATCAATAGTATTTTAGAGAAACGCGATGAAAATCTTACTATTCCTACCATCCCGAATGTTATTGGATTGATGGATGCAAAATTTTAGAATAAAATCTCTACAAATCCCTTTTTCCTTCTCCCCCTTATCTCCTGCTGTTCTGGGGACTTCTAGTAAAAATGGAAAATCACAATGGCTTTCTTAAATTTCTCAAAATTTTACTACCAAAGTCAAACCGGAGTTAATTGGGGAATAAACGAATGTTGGTGTGCATTATCCAATTAAATCATTTAGTACAAAAAATCAAGCAGTACTCGTATCGTCGGATATTGATGAGTGGTATAAAGGTCATGCTGTTGCACCAATTCTGAAAAAAATTGAGGAATTTCAGGAGCGGGACAGTGTAAAAAACAGACTTGTATAAATCCGAAGTTATTAATGTAAATAAGCCTGGCCCGTTGCGTGCAGTGCATTCATGTTCCACGGGGACACCTGATCTCATCAATAAAAAAAGACAATAACTATTATAAACACCGATCACAATGTACATTCTAAACCGCTATATTCTCTAGGAATATTCGTCTCACTCACAACGCACACACTAGTTCATTGCGATTCGTGCTGGCAGACGCACACACGCCTAAACTTTTGACTTGTCTTGCATTTTGTTCTTTGTCATCTTCATATTGGGTATCATTGCTATATGATTTATCTTTAAAGGATGACTTTCGTTAAATTATGTTGGGCCTCTAGAATAGTTTGTTGTCAACGTGTCTATGTACTTTTTAAATCATATATGTTTAAATCAGAAGTTACGTAATCCGCTTCTTAGAGAATTGTTTTTGTTTTTACCAAAAAATAGGCCTTATAACTGGAGATTTACCTTTCTTTCTTTTTGTGTACTTCGGTGCTTTCAGCGTCGTTTGGTTGTTTCACTGACATCCAGTTTCTTAAAATTTAAGAAGTATTACTACCGTCACTTTTGTTTAAACGTTTCGCTGGTTTGTACAGATTTCTAAAAATATTTATCAGATAAAAGCAGTATAATTTGGGATTAAGACAAATAAAGTCCTACCTATTTCATGCTGTGTTATGCATATCACAATGCATCTGGGTTTATTATCTGTCGTCGATTTTATAAAGCGAAAAGATGGGTGAAAAAAAAGGAATAAAGATGTCAACAATACGTGGTATTCCAAAGCGGTCATCCATGCAAGTACTGACCGCGTCCAACGCAGTTTAGTTTCAGTGACTGGACGAGAACTGATGCTTTCAACGTGATACGCTCCTCGACGGTGGTTCTCAGTTTCTTCAAATATAGGATTAAATACTACAGTTAATTTGAACATTTCGATACTATCCATAAATTCATCTCGAGAACATCGGATCAAGGCGGTGTAACTTGGGTATAAGATAAAAAAAGTCCTAACGATTTTATGCCACGTTACGTACCATTAATCTTGCAAAATTGCAAAAATTTTGTTCATCGTTAATTCTATCATAACAGTCTATTTCCAAAATGGACAAAACAGCAAATTTGATCGGAAAAATCTATACAAACGCATAATACACATAGTCTATCACGCTGGAAACACCAATTCTTACGTTCAGACTTCTGCGATCTTTTCAACACAGCACAAATCTACCAACTAAACCACGTAATGTTAAACAATTTCTATCGAGAATCTTATATCGTAGATTGTTTCAAAATATTATGCTGTTAAATTAAATTACAGGGTTTTGTAATAACATCATATTAAATAATCGTCAATCATTTATTAGCCACAGAAACATTTCATTCGATAAAGCCTAGTAAAAACAGCACCTTGCGCAAAGGATTGTCGAAAGTAATTTTACTTAAATTCTAATAGATTTACCTCTGCCTCTTTGAAAATCCTTAAGCCTGCTCATTCTACGTTCAGGTACATCGGATATTTCCAAGGCATCGCCGAAAGCTCGAGCCACGTTCACACTCCTGTAAGTCCGATGTTTTCTCACCTCTCGAATTATAGCATGCTGCTGCTCTTTGTAAGGCACTTCAACGCAGGAACGTATCTCCGCAGGTTCTTCCTCAGTTTCGATCATACTACGCCGAAGAAAGTCGCGTGCACGACGCCTCAGGACGAAATCGGCCCGGCAGACTTCCAGCCACTTTCGCGACACTGTGGTTACACGCAGGAGTGACTCCGCATCCAAGTGGCGAAGGATCAGCTGGGAGACTTCCAGGGGAAGGTCCCCGATAAAGTCGACCTTATCGGGTTCCAACCATCCTACGACTCTGAGCAGGGACCTGAAGAACTCCATAATTGCTTCCTCGCTCGTCGACCGCTAACTGATTACCTGACGGACCTCGCTGACTATATATGGTCACGTCATGCTTCGGTGGCCGTTCCGCTCGGATTGTTGCGGCCAATCAAACAGCAGAATGCGACGTGCTTTTGTTATATTGCCCGTGCCTTTCTTCTAGGATTAGCAATACGTAGATTCTATCACTTAAATCTTATTTGCATATATTTTGACTCAGAGAAGTCATATAAGAAATTTAATTTTAAGGTCTTTTTTTGGCTATTTGTTCACATAGCTCAAAGTAAATTCACTGTATGAAAAATGTATAATTAATAGTCGTTGCACAAACTGTTCTATCATATTGCAACTAGTATTCATTCCTGATGGCGATTGTACACATTTTTTTTCTAAAAATAAAACTTGATTCTAGAAAAATAGTTGACACCCAGCAATAATAAAAAAAAATGATAATTAATATCTTTCTATTTCAGTAATTGACAGAGGGGGAAGAACCTTGATAATGTAAATAATACAAACTTACAATACTAACGTTTTACGTCAACCATGTCCTGAGCGATTTATATAAGAAAATACACAAATATCATGAAAGCCGCGCTGTTTGATTAACTGTTCGCTATAACAGTTCTCAACGGAGGACTGTGCGCAGTATTTCGCACGTAAGTAGCTGAAAATTGATACTATATAGACTAATAAGGCTCGACGTATTCCAGCTTGTAGTTTCCTTATGTATTTACTTTCTTTGAAAAAGTGTCGAGTGCTGGTACAGTATCAACTCACGGGGCTTTTATCTTGTTTGCTACAATTTACTGGATTCTATTATAATTGCATATGTGTTTTACACATGGGATAGAATGCGTCAGAGTTTTACATGTCCACGTTCATCAGGTGATGATTTCTAGCAAAAATAATTAAGGAAACGATTTCGCTATACGGAGGATGCTGTCTTCTTTGTCAACGTTCTTCCCGGTCAGCTGTGCTTTGAATGTATTCTCGTTGAATATTAATTCTTCTTCACAAAAATACGAGGGTATTTGATAACTTATCTCGCAAGCTAATTAATTTATAAATGATTTGCAATCTTCTTTACCTTCGCATCATGTGCGATTTTATTTCGATGCCCAATGCTATTGTAAGGAGTCGCATTTTAACCACCTTAGTTTATTATAGTTTACTTCATTAGATATGAACTCTCTACTTGCAATGTTAAGTTCTATTCTCTTAGGGATAACGCGCGTGGGCTTTTGCAAATCATAAAGATTTGTAAGAATACAGAGTGGTCTGTTGATGTGTGTGCAACAAATCTAAGCTGATTTTATACTCGCTCTCTTTCTATACCTTTCCGTTCTCGATTTAGGTCGACGGGCGTAACGGCACTAATAATATCATTTAAATTTGAGGCAAATAAACATTGTACGCCCGGAAATACGATAAAGACTTTATTTAAAATGTTTGCCACATTGAATCTGAACCACCGCATTGTTTCAATCACCGCCAAATTTTAAGTGGTTCAATATTTAATAACAATCTATAAAGGTCAACAACTTTACATGAAAAATACAGTAATGAATAATGAATGTTTTTAAAACAGTTACATATTAATTTACAATAGCTTCTGAAATTGTAATTTTTAATACGTATCATTCAGAATGTGCTCTTACTCACCTTCTCAATAAAGTTAAAAAGCAGAATCGAGTAAATAATTTCTTGACTCACACTTTTATCAGATGCATTCTTATTATAATAATGCCAATTGTTATGCAATTACCTATTCGTGTATGCGACGCAAACACGACACTGGCATTAATTCTAATATTTATAAATAAAAGACAACTCTTTTTGAATCAGATTTTAAACCGACCATTTCGATACCCTTCCCATATTAAACAACTTTCTGTACACTTTTTAAAATATTAACTTAACTAAAGTATATATGAACCCCCGTGTAACTATTCATAAAATAGTTTTAGATAACAATTGCATAACCGAAGACTCGCAAATTGCATCAAAGTTGAATCGTCGTATTAATCATCAATCCGGTTTCAGTAGTTAGTACCGAACACGCTCTACATCGTTCGTTACTCAGAATGACCATTTGGTTAGATTTGTGTAATTTCGAGCAAGGAAAAAATAAACAGAACGCCTTTCTTCAAATACATTATGTACTCCACAAGAACGCTATTTTACTACGGTATTGCCTAAAATTAATGATCTAGAAACCACCACAACACGAGTGCACGTACGTTCCACACTTCAACGCCTTTCTTCAAATACATTATGTACTCCACAAGAACGCTATTTTACTACGGTATTGCCTAAAATTAATGATCTAGAAACCACCACAACACGAGTGCACGTACGTTCCACACTTCTCTGGTGGCTTCTGGGTGGTATGGTCGTTAACGATGCTTCTGAGTTTTTTCAAATCTAAGAAGAAATACTACCGCTACATTGAATGTTTCGGTACTTGTACAGATTGATTTTAAAATGCATCAGATCAAGACGGTGTAACTTGGGAATAAGGTAAAAAAGTCCTAAGAATTATATGCCAGCAAGCATTCGATTAATTGTACGATTAAGCATTCGATTAGTCGTACGCTACGTGACGTGAATCGTTAAATCTCCTTTTATTTTTACAAACTACCTTTTACAAATGACGTCGCCTCGATCCGATGCATTTTTAAATAAATCTACAATCTAGCGTATCGTAGGAGGTAACAGCGGTGTTCTTTCAGACATGCGAGGAAACCGAAAATTATCGTCAACGACCATACCACGTTGAAAACACCAGTTCTCGTCCGATCACTGAAGTTAAGCAGCGTTGGGCGCGGTCAGTACTTGGATGGGTGACCGCTTGGGAACACCGCGTGTTGTTGGCATCTTTTTTTTCCTTTTTTCTCTTTCCCATGAACCCGCGTTCGCGTCGTTAATGCGCAGCGTATTCGTGGTACGCTACGTGGCGTAAAGAAGGCAGGAATTTTTTTACCCGTGCCTTAAGTTACACTACCTTGATTCGATACATTTTTATATAAATCTGTACAACCTAGCGTAACGTAGGCGGTAAGAGGGTGGGCCGTCAGAGCTGGGAGGAAACCGAAAATTACCGTCAACGACCATACCACGTTGAAAACACCAGTTCTCGTCCGATCACTGAAGTTAAGCAGCGTTGGGCGCGGTCAGTACTTGGATGGGTGACCGCTTGGGAACACCGCGTGTTGTTGGCATCCTTTTTTTTTCTTCTTTCGGATAAAGTTTTATTCGCGTCATTAATCCGCAACAGATTAGTGGTACGAAAGGAAAAAAGGAAAAAAAAAGGGTGCCAACGCGCGGTGTTCCCAAGCGGTCACCCATCCAAGTACTGACCGCGCCCAACGCTGCTTAACTTCAGTGATCGGACGAGAACTTTTCTTTTTCAATATTTTATTTTAACAGTAATAACAATACTGTGTGCATCTATACATTTTTCAAATATATAAAGGCACTTAACAATGTTCACGTGTAGTTTGTAGCACCTACTCTACTCTAAGAGTTTAATCCACAGTTCTTATATAAATATTATAAAGTTAATTAATATTATAAAGTTTAATCCACAGTTCTTATTTAAATATTATAACGTTAACTCTTTGGTTAGTCAAAGTTATCAGTTGCGGCAAATAAGTTGCTAACGGTTAATTGCTAGTATCTGTAGGAAAACAATTATGCTGTTAAAATGAATTACAGATGTTAGTAATAACATCATATTAAATAATCATTAATGTATTCAAATTAACTACAGAAATATTTCCTTCGATAAAGTCGAGTAAAAACAGCACCTTGCGCAAAGGATTGTCGAAAGTAATTGTACTTAAATTCTAATAGATTTACCGCTGCCTCTTTGAAAATCCTTAAGCCTGCTCATTCTACGTTTACGTACATCGGAGATTTCCAAGGCATCGCCGAAAGCTCGAGCCACGTCCATACTCCTGTAAGCCCGATGTTTTCTCACCTCTCGAAATATAGGACGCTGCTGTTCTTTGTAAGGCACTTCAACGCAGGAACGTATCTCCGCAGGTTCTTCCTCAGTTTCCATCATTCTAAGCCGAAGGAAGTCGCGTGCACGGCGCCTCAGGACGAAATCGGCCCGGCAGACTTCCAGCCACTTTCGCGACACCACGGTTACACGCAGGAGAGACTCCGCATCCAAGTGGCGAAGGATCAGCTGGGAGACTTCCAGGGGAAGGTCCCCGATAAAGTCGACCTTATCGGGTTCCAACCACCCTACGACTCTGAGCAGGGACCTGAAGAACTCCATGTTGCTTCCTCGCTCGTCAATCGCTAATTGATTAACTGTCGGACCTCACTGGCTATATATGGGCACGTCACGCTTCGGTGGCCGTTCCGCTTGAATTGTTGCGGCCAATCAAACAGCAGAATGCAACATATTTTTGTTATATTGCCCGTGCCTTTCTTCTAGGATTAGCAATACATAGATTCTATCATTTAAATCTTATTTCCTTATATTTTGACTCAGAGAAGTCATATAGGAAATTTAACTTTAAGGACTTTTTTGCTATGCTGATAATTTATTAGCATTTCTTATTTCTTATAATTTATAAGTTTATTTTATAAAATTATAAAAATTTTTCTTATCGATGCTTGTAGTTTCTTTCACCGCACTCGCGAGCGCTACATATTCTGCTTCCATCGTGAATGTAAATATTGATTTGTTGCTCCTAAATGTTTTAAAACCCGCTTAGCCTGTATCCAATGAATTTGGCCCGAATTTGATACAAATTGTGCTAGCTTAGCAGTTATATGCAGTACGGCAGGTCGCGTTGCTGGAGCTATATATATATTAGTGATCCAATCAGTCTTCTATATGGTATATTTTTCATCTCTTCTGTTTCGTGTTCGGTTGATGGACAATCTGCTCTAGTCAACTTTATGCCTAATTCAATCGGTGATTTGATACTTTTGCACTCGTTCAGATTGTACTCGTTTAGCAGTTTCTGAATATATAGCTGCTGTGATAATTTCCTAGTTTCATTCTTGAGATCGATTTTTATACCTAATAAATACGATGCTGTATCCAAGTCTCTAGTTTCGTATTTTGCCATGAATAGTTTCTTAACTAACCATAATTCTTTTATGTTTTTGGTAAATATCACGATATCATCTACATATATAGCTAAAATTACATCCGTATCATACGTGTACACGCAATTATTGGTACTCAGTCTTTGGAACCCTTCTTTGGTCAGAAATGAGTTTATTGCATTATTCCAATTCCTACCCGACTGCTTTGGTCTATATATTGGTCTTTTTAATTTTGCTACTTTATCATCTGATACGTGGTATCCTGGAGGTAATTTCATGTATACATTTTCTGTTAATTAAAAAATATGCGCATTTAATGTCTAGATGATATACTTTCCAACCCCGAGACACTGACATTGCTAAAAGCATCCTAATAGTCGAAATATTTGCTACCGGCGCATATGACTCGAAGTAATCTGAAACTTTCTTTTAGCTGTAGCCTTGTGCAACCAACCTAGCTTTATATTTCTTTACCTTTCCTGTTGCATCAACTTTTATCTTATACATCCATCTACTACCTGTACATAGTGTACTTTCAGCCCTATTTACTAACTTCCATGTGTCTCTGGATTTTTCATTCATTGCTCTGAGGCGATGCCATTGCCTGTTCGAACGTCGTGGGTTTGATCATTTCCGTTCGGTTTATTTCAATATCTTTGGGCTTACCCGCTTGCCACCACGGATTCCTGACTACTTTTTTCTTGGTTGGATGGTTAACTACATCTTCCCTGTCTCCGTGGTCTCTTCGTGAGCTCCTTGTTATTCGCGTATGCGACGCAAACACGACACTGGAACTAATTCTGATATTTATGGATAAAAGACAACTCTTTTTGGCTCAGATTTTAAACCGACCTATATTCGATACCCTTCCCATATTAAACAACTTTCTGTACACTTTTTAAAATATTAACTTAACCAAAGTATATATGAACCCCCGTGTAACTATTCATAAAATAGTTTTAGATAACAATTGCATAACCGAAGACTCGCAAATTGCATCAAAGTTGAATCGTCGTATTAATCATCAATCCGGTTTCAGTAGTTAGCACCGAACACGCTCTACATCGTTCGTTACTCAGAATGACCATTTGGTTAGATTTGTGTAATTTCGAGCAAGGAAAAAATAAACAGACAACGCCTTTCTTCAAATACATTATGTACTCCACAAGAACGCTATTTTACTACGGTATTGCCTAAAATTAATGATCTAGAAACCACCACAACACGAGTGCACGTACGTTCCACACTTCTCTGGTGGTTTCTGGGTGGCATGGTCGTTAACAATGCTTCTGAGTTTTTTCAAATCTAAGAAGAAATACTACCGCTACATTGAATGTTTCGGTACTTGTACAGATTGATTTTAAAATGCATCAGATCAAGGCGGTGTAACTTGGGAATAAGGTAAAAAAGTCCTAAGAATTATATGCCAGCAAACATTCGATTAATTGTACGATTAAGCATTCGATTAGTCGTACGCTACGTGACGTGAAATCGTTAAATCTCCTTTTATTTTTACAAACTACCTTTTACAAATGACGTCGCCTCGATCCGATGCATTTTTAAATAAATCTACAATCTAGCGTATCGTAGAAGGTAACAGCGGTGTTCTTTCAAACATGCGAGGAAACCGAAAATTATCGTCAACGACCATACCACGTTGAAAACACCAGTTCTCGTCCGTTCTCGTCCCTCGTCCCGAGGGTCCGGTGTGAGATTGTTATCTCCGTACTTTATAAAGTTATCTAACGATAATTTCAAATAAAATAAAGAACAAAAGACTGAAATCACGTAAGTGATACATATAGACTTGAAACCTTAAAATTCAGTATTTGAAAAAACAGTGCAATATAAAAGCTAAGGTGAAGAATCCTAATATTACGGATCCTAACCTACAAAATGCAAGCGTCGCCTCTGACACACCAGAGAGCAAAGAATGCAAAATTAATGACTACATAGTTAAAACTAGCAAAAGGAAATTACAGAACATGCAAGCTCCTGACATAGGATCAAAGAAACAAAAAAGGAAAATGCCGAAAGGTAACATAACTCTGAGTGTACCTACATCTAACAGATATAGCGTTCTCAGCGACAATGAAATAGATATGGAAACGGATGACGAAGACCTTGACATCGCGAAGGAAAAACGTGGGACTTGTCGCGTTGAT
>JBCFXI010001559.1:0-48311 GCA_038496175.1 Ampulex compressa | reverse complement strand
TATATATATATTACTAAATTCATTTTAACTTGTAATTCTATCCAATGAGTCTCTAGGGACACAGAAACATAAGATATCCTTGAGTTTTCTGAGGCGCATTCACTTGCGTATCGAAACCTTTTGAATATCGAAACGACTTGGAATTTTAAGACAATCCCGGGCAATCTGAGGCGCATTTACTTGCGTATGGAAAGCCCTGGAGAATCTGAACTTCTTAGTAACTGTTTTTCTGTAACAAGGATTAGCCGGAAGATCCGAAGTGCAGTCGTTTGCGCATAGGAAATCCCGACAAGTCCCTTACACGTCCTGACTCGAATCGTTTTCGGAAACTCTGAGGCGCATTCACTTGCATATCGGCGGCCCCCAAGTGTTCCAGTCAGTTTGATGAGTAAACGTGATAAACGAAAAGCGTGTGCCGGACAGAATTCCAAGGTTAGACCTTTTTTTTTATACGAAACTCGAGAAAACAATAAAAACCTTTGTTACTAAAGAGAACCTCGGCGGTGTTGAAGAAATCAATCAATCTCCTGTAACCACTCCGGTACCTTTCCTCGAACAACCACATCCTTACGGTGATTTCGTGTAAGAATTCAGCTCATCCCTCGAGAAATTCGCCCAAAGATATTAAATAATTCGCCTCATCCCAGGGGAGTGTCGCGTAGGCACGTTGCCCCCGAAAAATCGCGAATCTTCGTGATATAAATTAATATAAAAATCGGTCCCGACGGTACATCGTGACAAAGGACAATTTGGAGTGCACAACGAGTATTCTGACTGTATTTTATAAAGATATATGTGCTGAAGGTACATTTCCGTCAACTAAAAGTTTTACTGATTCGCTGTTTTTTTGATTCGACAAAAACCGCACGTTTGTTATTGTTTCTATGCAAGATAATACGTCCTTGAATATCCGGATCATGTTGCATCCCGTGACATTTTGATGACTCATTGAAAAACATCGCCTGATTAAGTAGATTGTGATTCAGAACAAGCTTTACTCCTCTAGTAAAATTGCTGCAATTAGTGTAATTGATTCAGTAGTTTTTATAAAAATTGTCAGATAATTGAGGTATTCATAAAGAAGTCGTTTAGTATAGATTGTATATCAATTGAATAATCTAAAACAATTATTTTCAATAAGCGAGTTCCATGGAAATTTGGTACCTACGGGGAAAACTTTTTCGAGGTATTAGATTCGATAAAGTTAACTCGATTCTTCGTCGTGATTTAATCAGGGAAGATATCGAGCAACGGTACGGGCTAATTAAACTTCGCAAACGCTTCCGAGGATCCGTGATAAAGTTTCACAAGATTAATATCCGCTTATCGTAAATCTAATTGTAAAAAAATAATGTAGACTTTCTTTTGAAATTTCTGGAATATTAAATTCTCGTTAATTTGTCAATTAAATTAGCCCACCTGCAAATCAAGTTCCAACTTTTGCGTATTAAGTTTTTGAACGAAATTGTTTCCTTAAGTGATTATCTTAAAAATAAGATCAAATGTAGATTTAGTTTTAGACAATTCGAATTTTCTTCCCATAAAAATAGGTTATCAGCAAAAATGGTGTATTGTCAATTGTAAATAGTAAATATCGCGGGATTAATATCCGTTTTTCGCACTCCCAAAATGGATGTTTTGTATCGGCAATAATCTTTTAAATCTAGGATGTATTTTTATGGATTTTCTTCTAGAACAATAATAATTAGAATGTTTAAAATAATAAGAATAAAGTTAACATTTTGTAAAAATTCATTATTTTGTTACATTGAATTTTTGTGATATGTATTTCGCGTTAAAAATGAATAGATCTTCTTTACTATATTCCTCAGATTGAATTTTCATTTTCGACTAGTTCCCCAAATCTGCGAGACGCTATTAAGATGTTATTCCATAAATACGGAATCAAATTACACAACTCAGACGCAACAACTCAGATTTTAAATTTTCTTCAATGTAATATGAATTAGTAAGAAAGTTATGAAGATTAAATTGCTCGTCAGTGAGCGATATAATTCGCAAAAGTTTCTTCTTGAAGGACATTTTTTCAATTTTTGAAGGTAACGCTTTCCTTTTCCATCTCCTTATAATGATAATAACTTATATTAAGCTCCGTAATATTATATTCACCTGTTTCTATAAACAGTGCAACTAAATATATCAATATATATTACACCCACCATGGTTATAAATTTCTACGCAGTTTGTAAATCGCGCATATGTCGATCGTAGAGTCGAAAATCAGGACCAGCTAGTCCTTGTCACTTGGCACCTCCACAATCGTATTCAAGCTTCTCCTTCCTCTCCTTCAGGGGTCCAAGAACAAAATAATTATGCAATGTGTACATAGAATTACATTACATTCGTTCATTACTGTCCGAATTATCTAACCTTTCGTTACAAACCTAATAGATCCATTCTTACAAATGCATAGAATGTATCTTTATCACGACTCGCTTGTATCAAGTTTGTCTTTGCTACTCGAAATGTCTCGCCTACTTAAAAAAAAAAGATCAGACCATACAGAAATTCATTGGCTTTCAGCGTGGCGTCTTGCGTTAGTCCAGCCTAGAAATTCAACCAGACAGAAATAATACAAGTTTGTAACCGCTCGGTTACATACAGCTTGATCGAAGAATTTCGAAGTTCAGATCATCCCGATGCGGGTCTTGATCATCCATCATATCGCCGGAAAAGTACGCTCTTTAGAGGAGTCTCTTAAAAACAGAGTTTGAACGGCTCGTGCAGAGTCTCTGGGTAGACACTTTGTGTGGAACGCGTTTAAGGGACAGACGTATTGGATTGTGGTACAGCGTGTAAGCTGAAAATGTGTGGGTGCATGTATTCATAGTTGGAGACGTGCCGGCGAAAAGCGTTGCGCCGTTCGACAGACAAACTGTCTCCACTAACTACAGGAAAAAGAGTTTCGGTGGTGTAATAGATAGAAGCTCGAATTTCCACGCGGGAGACCCGGATTCGAATCTTGCGCATCACTGATGGTTTTTTCATGTGAAATGTATACTGCAGCTTTGGTGGTTCGGAACTCTCCTTAACTCCTTTGGGCACGGTGGGATTAAAAATCTTCTACCTTTTTTGATGCATGGCAATGCATGGTGAGACATTTTTAAACCCATCTCGAAATATTACAATAGCTGCATGCGGATAAGTTTATATTTAGTCTTATTTACGTAAAGCAGTTCGTAATACTATCGACAAATGTTATAAATGGGTTTGCTTGTGTTGACAACTTTGAACATATCAGTACAGATTTATTAATTGTAGCAAGCGGAAGTTTTGTGGCAACAATGTTTTTTATCCCGGTTTTATGTGAAAATTGTAAAAGTAATGCATGTTGGCTCCTTGCTTCTTGCTCGATTGTATGAAAAACTTAGGAAGTGGTTGGTCTATACGAGCATTGGATATCACCCAGATGTTGTTGGATGTAACTTGAGGAAATTAATTCCTTAATATTGTTAACGACGTTTCGGCTCAAATGTGAGCCCTCTTCAGGTTTATTACTGAAAACTATTGATTACAATACAATAATAAGTGTGAATTGCTGAATGGTTTCATAAGTAAGAACAAAGTAATTGAAGTTAAGTGTATATATATGTGAGCCCTCTTCAGGTTTATTACTGAAAACTATTGATTACAATACAATAATAAGTGTGAATTGCTGAATGGTTTCATAAGTAAGAACAAAGTAATTGAAGTTAAGTGTATATATAGAGAAGGAGATGTAAATAATAGTATGATAAAGTAAGCAAAGTCTTAATTCACATGGGAAGGTTGAGAAAATTCAAGGTAAGAAATCTCAATATGAAAATTCAGAGTGAAAAAGAAGAATAATTAATTTGATATCATTGATTGTTTGTAGTGACTGAAAATAGGAGGAACCATACCTTGACGAAACAAACTCAGATTTAAGCAAATTTACCCAGAAATGGGAAAAAACCAATGAAAGAAAAGTTGGTGTCTTGGTTGCGAGGAACTATGGACCAGCTTCGCAAATTTATAAGTTGCAAAGGCTGAATTGGAACAAAGATGTAATGTGTTCAAGCGTTAATTCGCAACTGTCCGTTTATGAGCTCTTATGAGCATAATGAATTTTCACACATAATAGAACTTAAACGGACAGTTGCGAATTAACGCTTGAACACATTACATCTCTGTTCCAATTCAGCCTTTGCAACTTATAAATTTGCGAAGCTGGTCCATAGTTCCTCGCAACCAAGACACCAACTTTTCTTTCATTGGTTTTTTCCCATTTCTGGGTAAATTTGCTTAAATCTGAGTTTGTTTCGTCAAGGTATGGTTCCACCTATTTTCAGTCACTACAAACAATCAATGATATCAAATTAATTATTCTTCTTTTTCACTCTGAATTTTCATATTGAGATTTCTTACCTTGAATTTTCTCAACCTTCCCATGTGAATTAAGACTTTGCTTACTTTATCATACTATTATTTACATCTCCTTCTCTATATATACACTTAACTTCAATTACTTTGTTCTTACTTATGAAACCATTCAGCAATTCACACTTATTATTGTATTGTAATCAATAGTTTTCAGTAATAAACCTGAAGAGGGCTCACATTTGAGCCGAAACGTCGTTAACAATATTAAGGAATTAATTTCCTCAAGTTACATCCAACAACATCTGGGTGATATCCAATGCTCGTATAGACCAACCACTTCCTAAGATTGTAAAAGTAAGTTAATTTTTGTAAAAATTAGTTCTATATAAGCAAATGAAAAGATTTATAATTAAAATTAAAGCTCAAATTTGTTTGTAAATGATAAAAGTATAGTGGGATTATTTTGTCGCACATGCAACTTGTAGAGCCTTGCTGCGTTAGTAATTAACGGTAAGGAATGCCTGAGCAAGTTCTCACCAGATGTTTTATTACTTTCTAAAAAATTGGTCAAATAACTGGTCAAATAACTATAAAACATCTAGTGAACGGACCGCATACTGTTTTATTTTCTTCACGCGCCTGTTGTTAATGCATATACCTTATATAAATAATTGGGTAAAGAA
Source organism: Ampulex compressa (assembly GCA_038496175.1). Lineage (NCBI taxonomy): Eukaryota > Metazoa > Arthropoda > Insecta > Hymenoptera > Ampulicidae > Ampulex > Ampulex compressa. Next base: position 43,266 of record JBCFXI010001559.1, on the reverse strand, counting down.
ATCGCATTAAAAGCGTTCAAAGGTCAATGCGCAGGAAGATTTATCACTCAAACACTGATAAATAATAACGTACCAATTGTATCTAAGCCACTATCAATACCAATAAGCAAATTCAAACCTGGTACTTCATTTGAAATAGGAAGACGAGATTCTGAACATTTACCGGCGCATTCGTCTCGTCTCGTCTCGATGAGCGTTTTGTAGTACCAAAAAATGGAGTTTGAACATGATGCTCTTTTACTGTGTGCAAATACTCTGTGCTTTGGGGAAAGGATGTGTTTTAATAAATACTATTCGTGAACCCATGTGGCACGGTGGGATCATTTGAGTTCCACACTATAACAACAAATTGAATTGAATTATTATTATCTTTTAATGTTTTTATATCATGTGATTCTTTTGCTAATAAAAATATAGCGATATTGTTTAATTTAAAAGCCAACAAAATTTTTGTGCAACATGGGTCTATTTCATCCATTGAAGTTCGAAAAAGTTAAGCAGTAGGTCCTAGGACAAATGACTTTAGCAGTCGGGGCCAAAAATTAATTTAATAATAATAATAAGTACAGGAAAACTCCTCATCCGTAGCTGATTGGTATAAGTGCGTCAAATCGAAGAGTCGACCAAGCAAACCGCTTGTCGGTACCTTTGTATCTTTCGGCCTTCGTATCTGAAAAATTCTTTGGTTTCTAAATCTTCTGCATTACACCAGTAATAGCACGACCTTTATTTTTGTGAGTAATTGCATACATTGTTTGAACCAACTCTGCGCCTTATACCGATCAGCTTGAGTGAGGGCAGTGAGCATCCCAGTTCTCCTTGTGCTTTTCTTTGTAATAAATTAAATTAGTCAGCACTATTTTCTAAGTTTTTCTTTTTATGTAATGTGTAATGTTAATTATGTAATCCTTACACAAACCAATTTCGAGATTTAAGTAACTCCTTCTTTGGAAGTTAATCAAAATCCAATGAATTACAAGTTTTACATACCTAGATTTTTATTTAAAGATCAATTGTTTTATCGTAAATTCATTGATCGTGATTGTAAAGATTTCTCTACTATACGTTCGGTGGTATTATTAGTAGAAGACTAACATTTCCATGGTCACAAAATCTTGCAAAACAGTAAAAAAAAATTGAGTACATTGGCATTGATTACTAGTATTCCTAAATACTGCAAAGATAAGTCTGTCGAACGGCATTAGGGCTGTATAGCGCGTAACGGATACAGATTCACGTTCGTGGCAGAATTCCTTAAGTTTTATTATTATATTACCTTATAATGCTTGATTATGGTGGTAAAAAAATGAGTATATCGGCCACGTTGAGAAGACAATGAGGATTCGGCTTCGATATATAAAGATAGCACATAAACTCGATAGAAAGGGCTGATTGATAGATATTTTCATACAAAAACTGAACGCTTGCTACGGCTTAGCTATTCGAAGAAATTTGGACAGTGTCGAAGACATTTATTACTATTGGTGCTCTACGAACGAATATCCACAGCATGAATACTGCCCGGAGGATAAAGACAGCCGGGGTAAGTGATAGAAATGTAAAGCTATTATACTTAATCTAACAATGTAGTAATATATTCTTCCGATTTATCAAGATTTATCTAAAAATGAATTACTCTAGAAATGTTTAGGCGGCCGTACGCAGAATGCAAATAAAAGTTTCAATTCAACTGTCTGACGCTTAATTCTAGAGCACCTCAGTTCTGGATTAAAAATAGTTGAAATACCATCGTATGTTTCTGCTCGACTGTTCAATGATGGATATACTTCTGTTTTATAAAGTATACAGTAGTTAAAAATAATTATTGGAAGTCGGTATAAGAAGTACGCTGATAAGATCAACAGGCACCGCTTGATTCGACAAAGATGATGCATTGCTTTATCCACTAAGGTTCGTAAATTACACAGAGAGCTACAAATCGAGCAAAATAAGTTATACCAAGAAGCTAAAAGACTATAGCAAGGTACGAAAATCGCTGATTAGCCTATAAATTATAGATACCATTCACTTTTCACTTTTCAAATCATTAAACGCGTTTTTCCCACAACAACATTTCTAAAATGAGCGTGAACTCTTACTTGAAAACTATTCAACGGATTTTAATGAAATATTAACCATAACTGCATAACATTATTACCTTTCACGTGAAAAAACTTGTTTTGAAAAATTATTTGAAAAAAAAGTACTCTTTCATAGTAAAATAGTGAAAAAATGACGTTGAAGTACGAACTTTTCTGTTTAAAGATGCATAAGTCTTCTAATGTTCAACATTTTCCGTTTTTTAGGTTCATATAAAAACTACGGATATTAGTAATCAAAATTTGTTCAAAGAGTTCGAAATAGACATATTCAACGGAGTGTAGAACTTACGCCAATTTACAATCCGCGCGCAAACTTGCCAAAAAGACATAGTAATATGTCGGCCATTTTATTTTATCGTGCAATAAAAAAATATATTTTTTTAGTTTAAGATATGTACAACTGAATATCAAAAAAAAAAATGTATATTACTTCATCTTCTATAAAAAATTCCTGAACATCGTGTATTTTATCTCCTTTCTTAACGACACGCTGAGCTAGAATGAGTCCCTGCACTGGCATACATATGTACGTATATTCACATGTTTTTGCATCTTACACGCAGCTGCCGCACGAGCACACATACGCACACACTCATATGCATTATGTTCGTATCCCACACTCGATGGTAATAAACGACACACATGGCCTTATGTGTGATCCGTCGCGTTATTGTTCTGTCTCTTATCGTTGTCACCGTTTCTTTAGTTCGTAATCTAGGATTCACTATCGTGGAAATTTTGTGAAAGCTCTCATATTCGCGCATTTTTCTTCTTTCATTGGTGTACTTTCGTCCCTTGGTCCGCACAGCACACAACCGCTTCGGCTTATCCTTGTGTACAGACGTGAATGCAAACACGTGCTTCACGTATGCGAAACTGAGCTTTACCACATGATGGCCACCTCGTTTTTACCTTCAAAAATTAAAGAGGGATCTATCTCTGCGTCACAGAGAATGTTCTCAACGTACCACGTTTTAACCCATTATTTAACATTGCCCCTTTTTTGGGACATTTGTTTTTAATATATTTCTACCTAAGCAGTGGAACTTTTAGCTTTGATCGTTGCACTGCAATGTAGTACTAACTGCTATAAAAGTTAGAAATTCAATAAAAATATTTTTTCGAAAATTAACTTACTCTAAGAAGTGAATTAATTAATGCATTTTTTAGGTTTGCCCTTGGCTTTGGCATGTAATGCATTGTAATCGCATTGTCACATTTGGTCGTCGTTTCGCAATTTTAAATTACCCTTGTTTGATATCCCTTGTATTTTAGAAAAGGTGACTCTACTCTTTGGCGTTCGTATTTTTACAGTCCGCAGGAAATCGGCACTCGGTAACAAACTAAATTTTCAACATCCGCAACGAGATTCGCCTTATATTAACTTAATGATCGCATGCTACTCCCGGAAGCTATTCCTCGTAACTCGACTTTATTTTTCAGCAATGGCGACATACCTATGCTGACGTATTCATTCGCACGCATTAAACGCGAATCATTGACTGTGTCGACTACGGCAGTTAACTTTTGCGCATTTATCTCGACCTATTTATAGAGCTTACAGTCATTGTTATCCGTTGACACCACACAGCTAACTTTTAGCGCTTTTCTTTGCTACGATGAGAACACTGATACCTTAAGCTCAAAACATTGATACCCGTAGCATTTCGGTCCTTTGTCATTGGCCGGGCTCTCCATGAATGTGTGCGATTTCGTATCTTAGTTCCTACATCGCTCCACCGCTATATTCCTCCACAACGCTACCAGATCCCTGGTTATAATGTTTCTTTTCGCGAAACAGTTGGTTCGCATCCTCGTACATACTAGTTTGTTAAATAAGTTCGTGGAGGGGCATCTATTCATCGACGGTAGAATTAAAACTTCAACGTTATTTTAATGTTATATTTCATGTTTCATTGGAACATAGCTAAAATTTCACTTTGACCTGCCAATTCATTTTTGTTTACGAACATTTAAAGCTGACCGCTCAGTACATGTTTTAACAACGGAACAAATTGAACATCGTGCAGTGATTAAATTGTACGCAAAAAGATGTTTAACACGTTTACGTGTTTGTTCACGCGTTTGACTGTTCGATGCAGCCCACGGAGATTCGCGCTCGAATGTTTTGTCAAACAGTGAAAAAAAAACCAACTAGAAAAAATTGCCATATGGTAGAAAATTTAAATAATGTAACGTATATTAATTGAAAAATGTAGGATTTACTTTATTTCATCTGAATATTATAAACATAACTAATAAAAATGCAATACTAAAAATATTACAATTCAGTGTTAGAAACTTTACTAAACATAATATTATAAACGTAACTAACAAAAAAGAATATAATTTTTATTATTGATTTTGCATCGCACAGATTGCAATAAACATCAAAACAATTCGCCACTGGTGTGTGGAAACGATTGAATAGATGTTAATAATTTTCTCATATGTAGGCGATCGTGAAAAAAATTCGGTTCATCGAATACCTAGACCTGGAAACGGTTCTTTCCCGATAAAGCGAAGCATGAATTCGCCCGCCGCTTTACAGGGAAAAACGTGAATATCGGTGCCGGCGTGAACATGTAAAGGGCAATGGAAATTCATACCGGAATGGTAAATGTGTTAGGTGCGTTAAGTATTAAGTGCGTACATGCATTGAAGAAGATTCGCGTGAAGGACGTCCAAAAATGTATAGTTTTGACAGATCGTTGATTGATCGAGAGAGATTTAGTATAAATTTTAAGCATTTCACTAGGCGGAATAAGCAATATTTTAAATCAAGTTTCGAGTTTCATAAAGCTATGTGCACAGTGGATACCGCATTCGCTAAGGCACCTGCCCATACAGCTTAAAAAACCATCGCTAAAGTCATTGATCTAAAGTGCCAATTGTTGCAACATCCAGTCTATTCGTCAGATTTAGCTCTCTCTGGCTTTTGGCTCTTCTCACACCTTATAAAATTCTTTTGTGGAAAACGATTTTCATCGTACGAAGATGTAATAGTGGCCACAGAGGGACATTTTGCAGATCGTCCGGAAAACTACTCCAGAGATGAGATGCATACATTGGAGGTTAGTTGGAATAAATGTATTAAAGTAATTTTATTCAGAAAAATAAAGTTATTTTTGCAACTATACATTTTTTTTTATTTCTATTCCGCGAATTAATTCAAGAACCTAGTATAAGAGCTACGATGGTGTAGTGGATAGAGGCTGCGGGAGACCAGGGTTCGAATTCTGCCCATCACCTCTGTTTTTTGTTAATGTGATATGTATACTGTAGCTCTAATGGTTCGGAACCCGTCTTAAAAAGTAGGTCCTCGGTCAAATATGCTTAGCAGTCGGTACTGTAGATGAATTAAAAAAAAAATCCTGGAGCATAGCATTACCGATTTATATGCTTGCAAGATCTGAGCCTTTGACACAAATTGATGCATACGTACCTGATTGCAGAGGTCCGAATTGGAAAATCCGCGTACCAAGGTTTCCACCATTTCTTCTTCGTTAATCGGCACTTTTTACGAGTACAGTAAAATTACCATAAGAGTTAATCAAAAATACTTTCCTAAGTGGTATTTTCGTTGCTCCTACGCCGATGCTATCTAAATTGAACCTAACTAAACATGCGATGCGGCACACAATGCGGTTTACAGCTGGAGAGTGCCCAACAGAAAAATACAAACTTTTTTAATTCTACATTCTTTTCAAGTAAACTACTGACTAACATTGGCAAAAATTTTGCAATTGAAATAGGATCAAACACGATATAATTACATCCATATTTAGTTGTTCGATATTTATCTGAACAGTTTTTTTATCATATTTCTGGGCACATTAAAAAATGGGTTATTAGCTACATTCGAAATAATAATAAAAAAATATGAGTAATATATTATTAACACATTTGCAACCGGCAAATTTGTTCCGTTTCTAATACCGTGTACCGGCGAAAATAAAGGAATTCTGTACCTGGTTGCTGCAAACTTGTATCGTTAAAACAAGGATAAAAATGATAAAACTTGTTTTGGAATATCAATGTTGCAATTGTGTATAGTTGCTTTATAGGTAGATAATAGACCACTTGTTATCATTGTGCTGAATTTACCGTGCTGCATTCAGAAACAAAAATTGGAGGACGTGAATTCACGTCAGCAGCAATCAGGAATAGAATCTAAAATGACGTGAATTCTCGTTAGCGGCAAGCAGGAATAGAACTTGAAAAGACGTGTATTCACGTCTGCGTCACGAATGTGTTAGTATTAATACCAATACATTATTATATTACTATAATATTACTAATACATTGCTATGTTAAAGGCAATGCAGGTTTTGGCTCTTACGTTAGCAATTAAATAGCTTCTTTTCTAGCGGCGTCAAACAAATCGTGCCACCCTACTCGCAAGTGTACTTCAAATCGTGTCTCTATTTTCGTAACTGGTCCTTAAACAATCTCTCGTAATGCATAAGTGGCATTCGGATCGAGCGTTTTTCATTGTCCATATCGCAGCGCGGCTTATCCATTCAGCGGAAACTGTTGTCGAAGTTTATCGCTTTGGTCCTCATTTTGATCGGAAAAATCTCACTAATATGTTACAAAAATGTTTGGGCCGAAAAAAAAAAAATTGAAAAGCTTTCTGAGAAAACCTTTTAGGATGGTTCTTAAATGTCTCACTTGCTTACTTCCGATTTGACTCAGCCCTGTAGTTTGGGGTTCTCTTTGTGCGCTGGCCCTTTTAAGGCTATTTTACTGTATTACTTTCTCGTAGAAATATAGCCTGACCCCTTGCCCTGAACTACGTGTGAGACTCGTGGTTAGATATTCGGACCAAAACCGAATATTGTAGACCTGGTTCATGGTGCATTGGTTGGGCTAAAACTGATTTTTACGGGCCTTGCCCGTGGTACATCGGTCAGGTTAAAACTGCGTATCACGAGCCTGGCCAAGTCTAAATGGCGATGTAAATTTGGAAATGTCCAATATCTAGTTAAACTTGTAACAAAAGAGAAAGTAAAAGGTTCAGAGCAGGCCATCGCCGCGAAAAGTTATAAAGTTCGAGACCATTTTAGTTAAAAAACGGAATTTCTGGCCTATTCTTCAACAACAGGCCAAGCTCGTGAAAAATTCGTATCATTATTCTGTCATAGTTGCGTGTTATTCTTGGCCATGTTAGCACATTGAAATATATTTTCTTAAAAATGTTAGAAAAATATCCTTACAAAATATCTACAAAAAGAAAATTGACGAAGACAGTGAGAGTTGTGATGACATTTCATGCACACAATTGTGGGACTGATTTTTCGATTTGAAATGATAGTGATTGTTGGGTTCAAGTACTTTTTCGCCAGCGACTTGTGCTGATAAGTAAAGATGCTTTATTAATGGTATTATGATACAGTCTTTTCAGTCTTATTCTATACGCTAGCTTTTTACTCTCACTCTCTGATGCTAACTCTTTACTCTGTTCTTTGACTTCAACTCTAACTTTTCTCTCTGTACTCTGCTCTGTAACTTTGCTCTGCTTTCTATGATTATCAGTTTTCTTCTGCTGTGTTTTCTCTACTACTCTCTATCCTCTACTCTACTCTCTGTACTCTGACTCTGACTCTTCTCTCTGTACTCTGGTCTGCTCTCTATGACTCTCTGTTCTCCCCTGCGCTCTGTTCTTTACTGTCCTAACTCTCTTCCAGGTTACGCCCTTCTTCCCTAGTGTCTCTGGACGCACCCTCCCTCGTTCGTAGACGTCCCCACACTTATCGACCAAGTACATTTCTCCAAACTATGCGTCACATAAAACTAAACCATGCACTCTGACCCAATCGCTCTTCTTTCATCGCCTTATAGCCCAAACACTCTTCCTTCGGTCGCACGCATTTATACTCTTTAAAATATTTATCTACTCTCACGCCAAACTATTTTCACATTCCTACACAATTGTGAGATACTTCTGTTAGCGATAGTGATAACAGTGAGATTGTACATTATATGCGAAAAACTCAGAAGCGTACAGATATTGAGGACGATACCGATGGTGAAGATGGCATTGATCATAAACTACCAGATCATTAGAAAGAAAGAAAGAAAGAAATAATTAAAAAGTCTGGAATTATACGGGAACTTCTGGCATAAAAGTGGCAATCTGATGTCACTGAGTAAATAAAAAAGAATTAGATATATTCAAAAACATTATTTGATAATACGTTCTCGGAAAATAATGTAAAGTTTATATGAAACATAAAGAAGGTACAGAAACAACGCCGAAGTGCAAAAGAGGCAAACTACATTTCCATGTTCCAATATGCTTTGAAAGATATAATACGACTGAAGATTATTTATCGTTTGTTCTTTCATTTAACATTGTATTTCTCTAATTTATTCAATTAAACCTAACCAAAGTAATATAAAAAAACTAAAATTATTTATCATTTTTATGTCAAACATCGTCGGATTCGGCTCGAAGGACCATAAACAATGTTCTATAAACTCAGCTCGAAGGGTCAAAAACAATGTTCTATGCGGCAGTATGACGGAACGGCGCGACGCGTACTCTATTCGCGATTCGGGTTGTAACGCCCATCGTACCCTCGTGATGAGAATAGGTACACAACTTGCGCGATTCTACCATTAAGGATCTTAGTGAAGAGCTATTTACACTGTGTTAGTTTTAAGTAATTTAATAAACAACGATGTGTATGGTTGTGTCGTTACATGAGCATAGTGTGTGTGCCTGTTGAGAATCTGTACTACTCTGTGTGTGGCGTATATACTCTCTGCTGGGAGTGTGCCCCCGCTGAGGGTGTGTGTAACTGGGGTGAGAGCCGTTTCTACTCTGTGTGATATGTGTAACTCTCTGTTGATAGTGCGCCTTTGCTGAGGGTGTGTGTAACTCTGGTGAGAATCGTTTCTACTCTGATCCAAAAGATTATTTTTCGTCATAAAGACGACTCGGTATGGCCTCGAACAGGGGTGGAAATTTGCCGATTGGTCAATTAGTATGGGGATGGAGCTGTTCCTCCTTGAGATTGTACTCTAGGGACGAAGGGTGTGCTTGGACCCTACCGCGAGAAATGCCACATGCCTCTTACTGACGTGAGTGGCTCCTAGCCATAAAATAGTTTATACCATTCGTATATGCAGGCTTAAAAAGACCCTGATCAAAAAAAGGGCTTCGTTGCAAATTAAGCCTGCTTGTTTGTACCTCAAACATTTCTCGAAAGTATAGCCAGGCCAATATCTGGCTTTTGTCAATGTTGCACGTATGTCTAGAAATCTCTTGTAAAGACCCCATGGCCATCAATTGCTCAAAACCGTTTGGAAGTGTTATAAGGACTTTCAAACAAAAAATAAGCCATGCTGGATGCACGTGTATAATTCCACCTATCTTATAACGCGGAGCAATCATATACCTTACAGAATTAAACTCGACGTACCTTACATATGAATTCAAAGTACATAAGTCGAGTGGAATTGGTACAATTAAAGACCATTTTACCGAACAGTGGAACGGCTCGAAGGCTGGACAGTCTTGCATTCGTTTCGGACCCATGCTGTTGGAACTTATCGTAAAGCAAGGGGTTGAAACTTTCACCTTGTTTCCATATGCGCTATTCAAATCTTGTTCGACAGTCAGCTGTCCTGTGTTCATTCCGATACATTTTTTTAATTTCTCCAGCAACCCCCGCAATGGAATCTCTAGCACGTTGACTACAGCGTGAGTTGATAAGAAAATCTCCGTCAGGCAACGCACGCTGCTATACTATGCGTCCTTCTGAGTTTGAAACTTACTCGATGCAGACGTATAAACATATTGGGTTCATTGTTTTTTGTCGTAGTTTAGTTTATCACGTTTAGCACGAAATGTATAGGAATTTCCATCGAGCTGGAAATCTATGATATATTGAAGAATCGTACTGGGCTTATTGTTTTTTCTAGCCCATTGTTATTGTATATTATATATTGTTATTGTTATCAATACGTAGCAGAAGATAAACATCTCTAGGACGAAATTTTTCGGGACATGCATTCAGTTGAAAATCTTTGTTCAAGAACGAAGTATTTAAGCAAGCATCTCAAATTCGAAAGTTAAATATGCTTCTTCAAATATTTTTTTTTGTGGTGGCGAATGGTTAAAATTTTTGCCTTCATTTTTTGGCATTTCAAATAAAAAATGAAGGAGTTATTTCTTTAAAATTAATACATTTTTTTTCTGTCAATATAGAATTATTTTTAATTTAGAAAATTATTGGTTATGAAATTATTACGGTTGACTGATAATGTAATTATATCTTCTGTTCGACGTGGTCAGCATAATATTGACACCCGAAAAAGTGTTTCTGGATAGAGTATTGGATGTGCTTGCAAATTGTGCTATGCAAATAAAAGACTTCATGGAGATCAACCAGAGGCAGGATGATATGTAAAAAAAATAACAACGTTTTGCGCAGATTGTCCCGACCAACCCCAACTTTATATAAAATGTCAGTATACAAAAATCATTATATTGTGAATAATTTTAATATTAAACTATGTTTCTACATTACTTTCATAATTTAGTAGTCTTATTATATTCTGTAAAATATTTTTCTACATATCTATTAACTTTCGTTGTAAATATTTAAATAAGCGTCGCCCAAAGATAGATGGCGTGGTCTGATCAGAAATTTCACCATTGATCGAAGACGAGTGGCGTTGCAGTCAATATGTTAGATATTCGGATCTGGAATGGAACTATTACGCGAGACAATTGATATGTTACATCACGCTTATCTAAATTTTGTAAATACCACAAATAAAACAATTGCCCTTCCTGCGTACACGTGTTTGTTGTTGCTACCATCGAAAGGGCTTAAAAGTTCCGCAGCTGCTAAAACAATTAATTACTGCTGTTCAGGTACACTTGAAATCATTCATTTGTTTTTTGACTCCTGAAGAGGAGCAAGGAGAAGCTGGAATACGACCGTGGAGGTGCCAGGTGGCAGGGGCCGGTTGGACCTAATATGTTGACTCTACGACCGATATGCGCGCGATTTACAAACTGCGCATTTAGTCATGGTCGGTGTAATACATATCGATATATTTAGTTGCATTATTCATGGGAACAAGTAAATATAATATTACGAAATCTAATGTAGGTTATTGCCAGCATAAGCAGATGGAAAAGCAGGGCGCCAGGTTTAAAAATTGAAAAATGTCCTTCAAGAAGAAACATTTGCATCTGAGTTGTTTTGTATGTCTTTCTATCATCAGTTATTTCGTCAATTATTCGTTTTTCGCTTTTATAATATATATATACTGCCTTGCCAGCCTGTGCGCAGCGTGCGCGATTCTCTAGTTAATTAATGTTTTGAAGTTTTTATACGAAAGAACTCAGATGCAAAAGTTTCTTCTTGAAGGACATTTTTCCAATTTTCAAAGCTAACACGCTCTTTTTCCATCTCCTTATACTGGTAATAATGTATATTAGGTTCCGTAATGTAGTAAAATATGATTGTTGGTGATAATATACTTTATTAAAAGGATTAAAATATATACAAAGGTTATTGAAACTATTGATAACCAAAGAGAGTTGGGATTTAAACAAAGTTGGGATTTAATCAAGCTGGTCGTCGTAATTCTTACCTAATCTTTATTACGTCGTACTTAATTAATTTCTTTACTGCTCACACCCGACTTCTCTTAACCGGCTCTCATAACTGACTCTCTTAACCGACTGCCTTTACAAGATTCGCTTTGCAGTGTCCTAGACAGTAGGGGTACTGTCTTGGACTGGAGAGTTATGCATTCTTCGCCATTCACACACACATACTTTTATACGCGAGGGCGTAGGACACTCGAATTTCCTATGCACTTTGTATACATTATGGCGTGACGGACAGCGCGACCGTCTGCCTCTAAGGTTGCACTGTCTGGCACATTATCTCTATTCCAAAAATTCTCGCGCACCACAGAAATATTATATTCGCCTGTTTTTATGAACAATGAAGCTAAATATATCGATATTACACCAACCATGATTGTAGGCGCGCGGAAAAATTTTGGCCGTTGGGTTCCTAAATTGGGACTCGAACCCGGGACTTTTCGCTTTCCGCGCGACTGATCTGATTACGAAGCTACCCAGGCACCCGGGCAAATCATTCCGCAAATGCCTATATACATTATGGAGGAGTCCCGATCCTACATGATTATAAGCTTCTGCGCAGTTTGTAAATAGCGTTACTGTCGATCATAGAGTCAATAAATCATATCCAGCCAGTCCCAGCCGCTTGGTACCTCCACAGTCGTATTCCAGCTTCACCTTGCTCCTCTTCAAGGCTCCAGGAACAAATTAATGATTCCGAGTGTGCACACATTTCATATCTATCTCATACGCGACAGTCCTTTACAAGCACACACTTATACACATAATGTTCCCATCCCATGCAAAAGTTCCTTCTAAAGAATATTTTTCCAATTTTAAAAGATATTTCGTTCTTTTCCCGCCTTCTTGGATTCGCAATAAGTTATATTAAGCTCTACAGTATTGCATTTGCATGTTTCTATGAATAATACAATTAAATATATCAATGCGTGTTGCAAGAATCATGAGTATACAATTGTGCGCAGTATATAGATAGCGCGCGTGTCGTTCATAGAGTCTATGAGTTTGGTTCAATTGGTCCCAGCCTCCTGACAGCGCCACGGTCGCATTCCAGCTTCTCCTTGCCCGCCTTCCGGAGTCAAGGAACAAATTAATGGGTTCTTCTGTACACATTCGAACACGCTCCTTGGCTTCCGCGTTTGTCGGCAGCATGGCTGCCGCGACGCAATTGGTAACACTGGTATACGATGAGTCTCACATCTATTTCTCTCTCACGTATTTTTATTTCTATGTATCTTGAGTATGTGTTTGTGTTTTGTAACTGTACTCTCCGGTTACTTTTTTATTTTTCTATATCACTTTCCTTTGTCTGATTCGAGGTCTAACGGTCCAAGTAGATGATGGACAAAAACGGTAAATCTTCAAGGCGTGGTATTACAGCCTAGTTGGATAAACAGAGACGGATCAGGGGTTTGTAGTAGCAAAACCAAACGTTATTATCTTGTTGTTATTTCTTACGCGTCCTGGCGACTCACGGAACTCATGTACGTGCCTATCGGTTATGGATTTTCATTTGAAATATTCAAAAAATGCGAGAGAGAGAGAGGGAGGGAAAAAGGAAGAGGGAGAGGGAGAGAGAGGGAGAGAGAGAGAGAGACTCGGAATTTACTATCGTCGTACAGACTACCAAAAATTTCGAAAATTAAGTGAGAACAATGCTATAGTCCGGTTTGTACAAACGACTCCCTAGTTTGAGGCGCCCGCATTAGCCGCCGATAGTAGCGGTTTTCCTTGATACCCGAAAGTCGGTTTGACTCAGCTACCCGTCGTTTATCGTTTACTAATTTTCTAAGACTTTTGCATCCGATGCGTGATCTGAATTCTAAGTTTTACTCGAAATCTTAAGAGCTCTGTTAAACGCTGCTGATTTAATTCACCACCGAAACCCGAATACCCATTTAACTTAGTATCGAAACCGAATGCCGATTTAAGTCACTATCGAAAACGGAATGCCGATCTATGGATCGATCCTTTGCTCCTTTGCTCGATGCCGAAAACCGGAATAGGGGTAACGCATGCGCGTTGGTCGTTCCTGTTGTCGAGGAGGGATATTCCCCTTGTGACTCACTCACATAGGTGGGCTGCAAGTATGTATGGTACTACGAGATTTATACGTATGTAGCTTTACAGGGTATAGTGTACGATTATAGTTTGTTTGTGTTTATTTAAAGCCCTTCCCCTTAGGGTTCGGGTCGTTTACATTGCTCTTTACAATTTCTCCTCTCCATCCTTAACTCTATTTAATCTACTTACCCTTATAACTTATTCTCTTATAACCTTTTACCGACCGAATTCCACTCCGATGAAGTCCGCTCGCTTCTCGCCACTCACTCTTTCTCTCTCTCCCTCTCTCTCTCTATCCTCGCTCCCGCGACTTCCGTTTCCTTTCGCGTTATTTCTATTCATTTTCTCTCGAATCATTTCGTTCCCCCTTTTCTCCCTACACTCTTACTCTCTCTCATTCCCAACTCACTCCTTCCCTCTCCTCCTAATACGCTTCTCACCTCCTCCCTCCAATCCATTCTGTTCCTTTCTCCCCTCGTTTCCTTTCGACATCCCTCCTCCCACGTATCCTACAGCCCTTTGCCTTTTCCCTATCCCCTCCCCTTTCTCTCCCCTACTTCTATTTCCTCTTGCTTTTTCTCTTTTATTCTCCCCTACTCATCTGCTAGTATTCCATCCTCCTCACTCCACCTCCACTATTTCTCTCCACTCTTTATCCCTCTATCTCTTTGACACATCCTCACACCGTTTATTTCCCCTTCCCTTCTAGCGATTTCCTGCAACTTCCATCTCGTCTTCCTCTCTCTCCATGTAAGGTGATTTTCTACCCCCTTTTCTCTCTCCCTTAATTTTTTCTTCTTTTTCATGACCTCCCATTTCTAACTCTTGTTTAGTAACTTAACTTGTACCATCTCCCTTCCATCACTTCTATACCTCCCCCCTATTCTTCTTACATTCTCTATTTTTACCTTCGCTTCTATCAACTCCAAAATCTTTTCTACCCCCTCCTTTCTTTTCCTCCTTTTTACCTCTACTCCTTTTACTATTAAATTCTTTTTCTTCTCCTCTTTCTCCCTCCTCTCCTCTCTTCTCTTTAACTCCCTCATTTTCCTCTCCCCCTCTTTCTCCTCCCCCATTTTCGATTTCTCACCCCTTTCCTTTTCCTTTCCTCGTTCCTCTTCCTTTAACTTTTTTATCTTTTCCTCTATCCCCTTCACTTCCGCCCATAAGTTCTCCCTTTCTTTCTTCTCTTCCCTCCACCTCTCCTCTATCCACTTCTTCATCATCTCTCTTTACTACGTTTGCTTTCTCCCGCCTTCCCTCATCTCCTCGTTTAACTTCCTTTTCCATTCAATTCTTCTTTCCATTCTTTAAACATCTCCGCTAACTCCTTCTTCCACAACTCCCCGTTCTCCTCTCCACTTTCTTCACTCACCGGCGATCTTCTCATCCTAGTGCATCTCTCTGTGCCATTATCTCTCATTCTCCATCGCTTGTCTAGCCCTCTTCTTTCTCTTTACCCGTGTCTCTTATTGGATTCTCCCGTTTCCTCTTTTTCCTCTCTCACGCTATTCTCTTGTCCTCCTACCTCACTCCTGCCCTTTTTTATCGTTCTCTAACACTACTCCCTCTTCTCTCCTTACCTACCCCGGTTCCTGACGAATCTAACCTCACACTTCCTTGCTTTTTGTTAAGTGTTTCTCCTCTCCTTACTCGCTCTTCCCTCGCTCGCTATACGCACCTTTTTTCTCCCTATTCTCCCCTCCCTCTCTCTGCCCTTCTCTCTCACGCAACTTTCAGCTTCTTTTTATTAAATCACCTCTTAGTATCACACACTTTTTACACTTAATCACTCTCCACAGCGCCGGAAGCGAAAATCATGTATCGTGAGTAAAAGGTGTTATTTGTACAATAAATGTGTAGATGAGAAATAAATGTGTAGAATAAATGAAAAAAAAACATTTATGAATAAATAAATTAAATGTTTACAATAAAAGAAAATGTGTAATTGCCGTTATATTGTGAGGGTCAGCTTGTTAACGAGTTGCATCAGAACAGATTCTCGTGGAAAAAATGGAGAAGCATTCAAACGGGCTATACAGTTAACGCCCGTGAAATCGTCGATAACCCGTGATGAGAATTGTGAAAAAGTCTCTTTTCTTTGACACCTCGTGGAAAATTGCGGTTACGCTTTAAGGTTCACAATCCCAGGCTTATTAGCGATTTCTCCCTCCGGCGAAGAAGCAGCCCGTGTCATCGGATTAACGATAACCTGCCTCTCCAATAAACTTGTACGCGGAATAAACGCGAACAAAGCTTCGAGATAAGATCGCTTTATAGGGTGTCGCAAACATAAATGTTGTCAGAGGAATTTTCTCTGCATTTCTTTTGTTCCTGCCATTAATTGGAAAAGAGTGCAAAGGTGGTTTTAAAACGTAAATTTACTAATATTTTCTATGGCCATTGGCATATGTTGAGAATTGCGTTCAACATTTTTATTTAAATAATTACTTTCATATTCTAGTTTCTCATTTTAATCTACAAGCAATTTTCTTTCTGGGGTAACAACTTTACTCTCGTCACTAGAAGTACCACTTTCGTTATCAATATCAGCATCTACATTGAACTCTTATATATTGGAAAAAATATCGGCACAAATCTCCTCACAGATTCCATTATTATCTACGCAACATCTCTTACCGCACATGATTTTTACAGTTATGAGTTTACTAAACAAATATAATTTTAAACATAACGTTGCACTCTCCAAGCGGCAGATAGATATCCTCAGTATTAATGGTGTTAAGCTGATCATGATATGCGTATAAGAATGACAAAATTATGGTATACAGTTAAAAAGTGCGAGAAACGTTAATTTAAACGTCCCGTCTATCAAGTGTTAAGTTACGGTATAAGAATTAATATCTTTGATTAAGACATGTTTATTACGTTTTTTATGTTGATGAACATTTTTTTTTTATTACTGGTAGCCATTATTAAACACAAACATTTTATTTTAGTTATGGATTAATCATTCACGATGATGGAAATTACACCTTTATTACCAGTAATTGCTATAAATGACTAATACTTTTTCATTACCAATAACTATTATCCACGATCCGAATTTTGTTTTAATTACCGTTAACCATTATCAATGATGAAAAAAGTGGTTAGTTACCGCTAATTAATATCAATGGCAAAAATTGTAATATCTGTATAATATACATAACTATTAATAAGAATATTGTACTGTATGAGTGTGTAATCTCCTTTCCGTATAATATAAAGTGTAAAGGAAGGTTCTGCCTTTTCTTATGAAAACCATTTTATTCGCTTTTCTTTAATTTAATTTAAAATATAATGTTTTTTGTTAGTGAACACAGTTTGTCGGCCTTCTGACGGCTTATCTAATCCCTCCGAAAAAGAAGTGCTTGACATTTGATAGTCTTCCTAATCTGGGTTTATTCTTGAAAGAAAAATCACACGATCGAGATTGTATAAAGCACCAGCATATTTGGGTTGTTACCGCGTCTTCTACAAAAATATCACAGAAGTTTTCTCTTGCAAACACTACGTTACTTCCTTTGTAAACCTTACAGAGTATATAGTGTCTTAAGCGGATTTTTTGTTTAACTGCCGGTTTTAAAGGTTTAATGCGACTTACTAACGTACGAAAAAATTTCCATAAATCATACACCATATGCTAATCCGCCTACTCAAACTAGTACCAGTCAGGTCAAAATACTCACTAACGACCAATAATGCATAAAAGTGTACGTATTCAAAAAAGACAGAACTTTCCGCTACGGCTAATATTTTCGTAATATTTGTTTATCTAATAAAATATACAACATTTATAATCTTCTTATAATGTAACTGAATAGGAATTATTAGTAATTTTGATAATAAGTAACATTAGTCGAATGTAACTACAATAGAACAAATTTGATTGATTAACAATAACCAAATAAAGTTTTCACCGTTGATAATAGTGATCGGTAAAATAAAATTCAGGTCGTCGATAATGGCTACTGGTAACTAGAATCAGATTCCCAATATCGATAATGGTTATTTGTAGTCAGAATAATTAAAAATGAATACTTGTTATTCACTTTTTAAGAAATTTCATTATACGGGCCGTTTATTTTGAAAGTGGTGTAGTCCATTTTCTCTTGTTTCGAAAAATTAAAAGTTACCATATTTGTTAATTAAAAAATATGGGTTAATATTATCGATTGTGGCAATGTTTCTAGTAATTTATCAATATGTATTTGATTATATAAATTCGTTTTAGGCTAATTTAACTAAAATAATGTATATTTGCACCACTTTCAAAATCAGTCAATTGTAAAAATCGTTTAACTTCAATTTTGAAAAATCAAATATCACTTAAAATATATTTGATATTAATCCAATTTTGTTTACAAATAATAACAAGAAATAAAATCAAATGGACTTGCACCACTTTCAAAATCAGTCAATTGTAAAAAATAAAATATATTTGATATTAATCCAATTTTGTTTACAAATAATAACAAGAAATAAAATAGGAGTAGTATTTTTTATTTTAACATTAATATCTATATATTGTTAGACTTAACAAAAGATTTTGGTATTCTCTTTTCATGTTTTTCATGTGGCAATGTTTTGAAATATTGATGATGTACAGGAGATACATAAAGTAATAATTGCTTCATATTTTTATATTTTTCGTATGTATGGCATCGTGATACAAAGGCATCAGGGCGATTTTCTCAAATTTTGGTGGTCTTCTCCGACGTGTAGGTGCTTTAAATTTTTAATTCTTAAATCCAAAGTATTAAATTCTGTCTCCTCCATTGATGTTTTATGTAAAATAGAATACGGTGCACTTTTGCAAAATCTCATCGAATATATTTGCAACCAATTTACTCTTTCTCCATTAGTGTTTCTTCTTGTTGGTTTTTTAATTGCGTTTTTTATATTGTACAAATACAAAAAGCAGTAGCCACTGACCTCATCACCTTTCTATCCAAATTGGACTTATACCATTTTCATAATCAATGGCTACGCAATATCTTTTATCGTCCAATATTAAATTGAACAAAGCGTTGGTATTTTTTAAGGTATTAAATATTAATTAATTATAAAGAAAAAGTTTACACTAAATTCAGCATAAATGACGTGATATCTCATTTTTTTTTTTTAAATGGACTTATACCACTTTCAAAATAAACGGTCCATATAATTAGCGTCCATTAACAGAAAAATTTATTTTTTGAAAATGTTTAAAGTATCTGTTATTTTTTTTTTTTACCTTTGGGAAAGTATGGTGATGTAATAAATAAAATCTCAGATTTCCCACTTCCCAGATTTCCACACGAAAGAGTTGATAAGAATATCGCATTTTTGCAGTTTCGAAATCCACCTTAAAACAGATCTTATACCAAATAACATTTGATATCGAAAACCAAAAAAAGATAAAATTTTCGAAAAAAAAGAATAATTCGTTGACTGGTTAAGTAAATCGCATCTTTTGTTTCCGGATAACGAGAACACGGTTTAATTAATTTATAATAGTTATATCAGAAATAATTTATAATAGATATCGTGTTTTGATCCTATTAGACAATACGTTGCCATTTGAAACGGTAATGCCATCAACGAATATCGGCTATATCGTTTATTGAAATCGAGCATAAACTTTCGAATTTGTTCTATATTTTGGCGAAAAATCTAGTTTTTGTATTTAGAATGCTAGTTGTGCAAGCACGAAAAAAATTTGAGAATAGACAGTATTTTATATGGGACATAGAACGTTAAAGTAATAAAGTTCGACGAAAATATTAAGAAAATAAATAATTTAATTAATAATATAAGTAAACAAATGAAATATACAGCTACTGGTCCGGACAATTAATTTTGCAACACTATTCGTGTAAATCTTCACTGGTCACGGTTCAAGAGCAAATTCAGCTGCAGCACTGCAGTAATCAATCTATCGGGATATTCCTCGAAACGACTGCAGTACGAGCGTCCAGAATGTACCCAAGGTAAAGGTACTAGTAGTTAACACTTTAAGAGATTTTTTGCCTATTCATTCATTCACGCACATAGCTCAGGTTAAATTCACTTTATGGACAATATATGATTAGTAGTCATCGCGAAAACTATTCTTCTATTATATTACAACAAGTATTTATTTTTTGATGGCAGTTGGACAATTTGATTTCTTTTTAAAAGTAAAATTTCATTCTTTATCAGTCAATAATTGACACCCAGTAAAAACAAAAAATTCACTAATTGACATCCTTTTATTTCAATAGTTGACATAGGGAGAAAAACCAATTAATATTTAGTTATATTAATGCTAATTAGTTTTGGTAACGTACAAATACAGAAATTGATTGAATGTTTAAAAAAGATTATTCTTGAGTAAGTTTACAGAAAAAAATGAACTAAAAAATTTAATTTCCTAACTGCCGTTTTATACGGAGTTTTATGGAGCCGGACATCCTCTACAGCTGCTTGCATTGCATTTTCTCTATAATTTCTAAAATTACCCATCGCAGGGGGCATCTCGAGATTGACAGAGGAATAAAATCAGTAGTTGACACTTAATAATTTAACAGTTGATACCCCATGTCAACTATCGAAAAAAAAGGAAAGTACAAGTTTTAATACTTAACACGAGATAAATTTAGACAGTTTAGCATTCTTTGTTACCAATTTTAACGAATAAACGCTTTTTTAAGTTTCAAAGAACATAAACGAATGCCTTTTTTACCCACAATGATTAAATAACATAAACTTGTAACGCTTACACTTTAACCAAGTCCCTGACGATTCATATAAGAAAATACATAAAAATCGTAAGAGTCGCGCACAGATTTGATTAAGCGTTCGCTATAACACTTCTCAATGGCAGAATATGCGCAGTGGTTCGCAATTAAGCAGCTGAAGGGCGACACTCTACAGACTAATAAGGTGTATTTGTGGTTTGCTTATTTGTTTACTTTTTTTTTAAAAGTGCCAACTACTGGTACTGTGTCAACTACCGGTACTTTTTCCTTACATCAGAATGCTGAGAACTCTTGACGCTTCTCTATTCCAGCACAAGGATAGAGAGGCGGAAATGCAGAGCTGCAAGATCACAACGAAACCAACGATACTAACATCGACAGCGCCAAGACACACTATACGACGTGTAGAGCATCATCAAATAACGTCCATCACCAAATGACAAAGCAACGAGAATATCATTATAACCTATGGAGAGCGAAGTAAAGGAGATAGGCCACTCCACATCGCTCCTATATCCAGTTTTAAGTTTGTTTCGTCTTTTTGTTAATATTATGAAGCATTAAGCAGATTTGAGACCAAAAAATGTTTTGCAGAATTCGTATTTTACCTTATGTTTTAAGGTAAAGTTCTAAATTCATTTAATAGTAAGCCTTCATATATTGCTTGGTAAAAATAGTGTCAATACAACTAAGCGTCTTATCGTTGTGTTAAAAGGAAATTCAATAATCCTGTTTTTACTCGTTATCTTGTTCCATATACCATTTTAGTAAGATTTTGTTATGTTGTATTTAGATATGTTAATTAAGCGATCCGCAAGGATAATTTCATACTTTTCTGATTTTTTTTTTAATTATTTTTAGTATATATTGTGTTCTTCTTTTATTTTAAGCTCAACATCTGTGTAAAAAAATGTTCGTTTTGTAGTGATATATTAACAAATTTTCTGAAGAGATCTACGGACCTATTGTTCGAAACATAAATCAGTCTGCCTTTATTTTTGAAGTTTTACCTACTTGTGTAAGGTCACTGAAGAATCCTCATTGAAGAAATAAAAAAATCTTTTTGTTGAGTTTCTAAGAATTTCGGAATTAGATGAGCTAAACGTTACCAGCTTCGTTGTGATATTAGGAGAGTTGATATGCAAACAAGGTGTTCCAAGCGCAACAAATGAGTATTAATAGTAATTTTCAGTAATGACAATTAAATTTTGAGTTAACCAACGAGTGATCACACATTTCCAGAATTAACTATGTTTATAATTGTCCAGTTGATAGAAGAAAATGTCGAAATGTTCGAGTACGAGGGATCAAGCCTGACCCAGTTTTCCTGACTGGTATCCGAAAAATTCTTGCCGTTTCCCGGAGTATTGATTTTAACTCGGGGAACGAGATGGAAAATGTCTGGGAACGGTTGACAATACATTCTGTAATAACGTAATTGCACGTGCAACGGAATTCATTTAAATAAATTAGCACGACAGCCAATATTATCGCCCAGTTTCAAGTACAACTCGGAGGTCCTTCCGTTTATTTTCTTGCTGTAATATTTATGAATTTTTTAATCGTACGTGGCAGAAAGCTTTGAAATACCCATTTTGTTTCAAGGGAAAAAGTATTTTGAAACAATAAGGATCATCGTATATTTAACAACACAAGATCATTTTACCGACGATTAATCGTCTCATTGTTAGTACTATTTGCCGCACGACTGACTTGTCGATATTAATATGATATACAGTGGTAAAGAATTTTATTTCAGCTAGACTAAAATGATATTTCTCAATTATTTCAAAATACATTAAAAATAGAAAATATATTGATAGACGTACTGAAACGTATAATTCTAATAATTATATCTCATTATTCTTATTTTGATGTATTGCTACGCATTCATATCGAGAGATTTTTAAATATTTATTAAGGTAAAGCCACCAGTACACTTAAGACAAATTTTTGGCAAAAATAGTTGTAACTTCTTGAATTTTTATTAAATAGTGAATCTTGAAGCCTAAAGATATTCCTTGAACTTCCGACATTATATAACAAAGCATATATTTTTTGAAAAGTTGCGATACATAAAAATAGTAATCATTAATGGAAAGTCAATCATTGCGTCAGAAGTTGACCATTTGTGAAACTGAAAAAATTAGTAATTCGTTAGTAGTTGACTATCTATATTAGAACCAAAAGCAACAAAAGCAATCACTTTAACATCGTTTATTTATAACAATCAAGAGAAATAACAAATAAATGGGTAAATACAGGTGAAACAAAGTTAATTTCTGAAAGCTAGTAAAAACTAAGTTAACTATAATTTCATATTGAATCTAATTCGGGTATTAAATACATATTCCGCGTTTTGCTGATTTTAGTAGGGTCGTTAATATGAAATATTACATTTTCCCATTTATAATTCAATATATCAGCGATTCTGTGTAATTTAACATGTTCAATCGCTGCCTTCATCCTTTCTTCAGAATAATTTTTGAAAGTACCCTTAATAGGTGGCAAATTATTGCATATGTAAGTATATCTGACTACTTTATTGATTTTAATGATATATAATGATTTTGGATAGTATAAACTAAATGATATCAATAATTGACCGCAGTTCAAGTTAGTAGTTGACCACGTGGTCATCTTTTAAAACACATTATACTATAAAAGTGGGCATTCTATTACTTGTTTCTAATGAAATTATATGTAAAATAGATATAATATAAATAGTACATAAATTTGATTAGTTTGTGTTAGTAGTCTACCACGTATGTCAACTTTTAGATGTAATCGGAATGATACGAATCGGTAGTAGACCGTGCGGTTAATTAAGTTTTTGATATAATAATGAGAGAAACAGTGTGTTCAATGCATGTAAAATTTAACAGGAATTAGAACAGTGGAAGTTTCAGGCAGGAAAAATCAAAAGCTGAGAAATGACTTACCATCAACTACGCACGCGTTCTTAAGAACAGCGCGAAAAACATTACGTTATGGAGGAATACGATTACTGTTACTAACATTAAATCGTGCGTAGTCATGATAAACAACCATATCTAAGCGACTATATACGAGCATCGCGTCTGCAGATACCGTAACACACCTACTGCGCTTGTTTCGAAAGACCATTGTTTAAAAAAAGCTTGTTTTTCAGGTTTAAGTAAAAGATGGTCAACTTCTGACACATAGTCAATGACTGGTGCCTTTATCTTAATAACTTTCTCTATCCAGAATTAAAATCGTGACCACTACGATACGTCGACGACATAACAGCATGTTAGTAACGCATTGGCATAGTATGTAATACGTAATCTTGAATAAATTACATTGATAATATTTTTTCCAGAGTTTTATGTAAAGGTGTGCCATCAAATGTGCGACAGTCTTTATTTGTATGGATTTCTGGAATTTGTAGATTTTTTAACGCAATACAAAAGAGGAAATCAAAAAATCAGTATCATTTTCAGAGTGTTAGAAAAGGCATCATTTTATGCATATTATATATTATTTAAATTATGTCAAAAAGTACGATTCTTTTGTTCCCATTTTCTGCATTGTATAACTTTTATCTTCCAGGCGTGAGTACAATACCAACACTATGTGTATATACATACAAGTTCCTTTTTCGTGTATAAGAATTTATTTGATTATTAATGTATTAAAATAGTAATATCATATTGAAAGAGTTGAATTTAATATGATGATTAATTTCAATTTTTTGGTTTTCATATGACTAAGTGTATTAACGGAAGTAAGCAGACAAAAATTTCCGAAGAGCTATAATGTCTTCCACCTAATGACGCATAATCGACATTATTTTTGTTTACCTTAGCCCGGTCAAAAATTTTGTGCGATATTTTTTGCTGGTAAATATCATAAGAATTTTGCAAATTATTTACAGAATATTTATACAATATTTACCAAATAACTGCGCGTGACAGCGATCTTAATTTGAACGTGAATGTCTTGAATTTGAAGATAATTTCAATATATTGTAACCGTTCTTTTTTATTTATCGATTAGATATCACAGAAAGAAGAACTTGTATTCTAAAATAAATTCGCATTTAAACATATTGAATCTCGGCATAATTCGTGTACTGGCCGAGAGTATGCCAACAAAAACAAAAGAATTATTTGTCAAGATCCTTCAGCATAAGGATAAAACGTTATAAATGAGCCGTTTATTTTGAAAGTGGCTTATGTCCATTTATCATATCTTTTTTGTTACCTGTGATTACGTGTACAACTTGAAATTGTCTGTCATATACAATATTTGCGGTTAAGTATATTCAAAGTTTATACGATCATTTTGAATACATAGGTTTCTGCTGTTAGTTCAACAATTAAAACCATCACTTTCAAAGTAGCCTAAGTTCAGTCCATTATCGATAACGTTCGAAGGCAGTAGTGCAGGTAATTTTTATGAATTAGTATTTAACAAGTTATCCTCAGTTTTTAGACTGTCGTTTTAGTTGAATAATCAGTACGTTTAGTTAATGCGGTACAAAAAATTCATGCTATGCACACTTCCAATTAAATATAAAATTTAAAATATTAAATTATAAAAATTTTTACACTCGTGGGGTAGAATAAAAGCGTTTGGTACATAATTTTTAAAAGTGTAAAGAATTCTAACGGAGAAAGAATAAATTTGTTAAAAGTATGCTGCATGCATTTTTTGAAAGATGAACCGTATAAATTTTTCTATAAGATATCAATGGATGAGAATGTAAAGTTTAAAATCTTAGATTGATTACCACGTCGGGATAGTATAAGATAGTTGGAAAATATTATATTGTTATGTCATTTTTATAATCAGATTTCTTAAATTACGTAAATTGTGTTTTCTAAGATGTAAAGAAATATAAAAGAAATAGAGTATTGTCTTTTCAATTTAAAGCTTTTAAATTACGTCGACTTAAGCTCTATCTAATTCTATATCAAATTTAGATGTTAATTTTAAAACACGCTTAACCCCATTTGTGGTAAGAAGACACATTATCTACTTCATAATTGCTATCATTTTAAATAAAATTTCAAAATTTTTCAAAATAAATGTCTCAAATAAAGGAATTCTTATTTCATCGGTTGTTCCCTGATCGAGTCAAGATCAAAAATCGCTTGGTTATAAAAAAAAGAAATTTTCTCACAGAATAAATGGATTGCCTAAATTTATCATAAAAAATCCTAAATTAAAGGATACACGTAAAGAAAAAATACACATATAAATAAAATGCATGCTCCCAAATGTCCTGCCGCACTAGGCGAATTTATAATATAGCAATTTTCAAAAAAGCAAGATCATGTCTTACAATCACCCGAGCTGACCGGCAAATGACCTTACTTGGTTATTAATAAGTGGTTAGAGTTTGAAACATATGTACATACAGAAGCAGTGCCGATATGACAAGCACCACTCCGACGTACAAAGAAAGGGGAAGTCGAGAATTAAACCAACGATAAAGAATGATCAGAACTTAACGGTTATCTACTTACAATAAAAGCAGCATTCCAAACGTAACGGAAAGAGGGCAGAGGTTATTGGAACTCTCAGACAATTTGAGTTCCAAACGCAACGAAAAGAAGGCAGACGTTATTGTGCGAACAGGAAAATAGTCCGACGTGAAAAAACATAAATATTTCTGTAGATTATAAGAGCGTGGACCGACTGAAGACTGTTTAGGCTATAAGGCGACGACTCAAGAGCGATATAGGCAGTGCATGGTTTAGTTTTAAGTGACGCGTGATTTAAAAGAATGCACGTAGCCCAGAGCGTGAGAACATTTATGAACGAGAGGGGTTGCGTGCAGGGATGCTAAGGAGGAAGGGCATAATTTAGAAGAGGGAGAATCTTAGGATAGAATATATAGAGAACAGTCGAGAGAGGAGAGTCAGAGAGAAGAGTCGAGAATGAAGAGTCAGAGGGAACAGTAGGGCAAAGAGTAAAGAGTAAAGAGTTAAAGAGTAAAGGGTTACAAAGTAAAGAGTTAGAGTATAGAGAAACATATATCGTGTAAACTGTATCTTAGTAATAATAATAAACTATCCATCTGTATCGACAAAAGTCGCTGGCGAAAAAATACTTGAACCTAACCATCCATAATAAAATCTTAAATCAATCCCCCACATTATTGAAAGCAACTTGACTAAAATCAGTAACTTCGAGCGGTCGCGGGTACAGAAAGTTGAAGCATTGGAGAGCGAGAGGCGAGGTGTGCAATGCGTGTAAAGAGAGACGTACCGGATTGTGGTGCGCACTGTTACTTGAGCGTGTGCGGGAGCGAGTGCAAAACGTTAGAGGCGTTTTGGCGAAGAAAACGTTACGCTGGTCGGGAGGCAAACCGACTGCACGGAAAAAAGATTAGGAAACCGCCCTTATCCGTAACTGACCGGCGTAAGCGCGTCAAACAGACGAGTCGGCAAGCAAACTGCTGGCCGGCATCGCTTTCATCTCTGGAGAAACGTGTGGAATTCTCAGTCTCCTGCAGCATGTCGGTAATATTACACATTTGTTTTTATAAGAAAACTGCATACAGTATCGTAAGCCATCTTGCGCATTACGGCGGTCAGTTACAGAGAGGGCAGTACGCGATCGTGTTCCTCCTTCGACTGTCTCGTTTTCTTTTCTACTTTTTTTTTATTTATGGAATAAAGTCCAACATTAAACACATTATTATAAGTTCTCCTTTCCTTTTTTTCTCTTTTGCGCATACTCTTTCTCAGTGCACGGATCCCACCTAGAGTGGCATCTTTTGTACTAGAGCGAACTTTAACCCTTTGCGGTCGGAGCCGCCACAGTGGCGGCATATAGAAATCATCGCAGAAGTCGGTGTCGCCGCTGTGGCGGTATGTGTTTTCTCCGAAAATCACTATACTGATGGTAGAAATAATTCTTTTGGGGTATGGAGATGTACGTTATCAATTCATACATAATGCACAAAACAACAAAAGAAAACAAGGTTGATGAGTTGGTTAGTTGATTAGTTGATATGAACTTTTCAGCACGGAACATAATAAGAGACGCGATCATTAACATCTTCCGTAGACAATAGGTTAAATAATCAAATTAATATAATTCGTTCAGGAATCAAAAAAGACTGCAGTATGTTTCGACAGGAAAACCCAGGGAAAAGACGAGAAACACGCATATATTATGATACTTGTATTCGAAAGCTAAGGCGTCATATCGGTAATTGTTTTCAGATATACCATACGTTGCAAAATTACAAAAGTTAAAACTCTCTGTTTCTATGCAGTTTAAGTACTATTAAACACTATAGATCAACTTCAACGTATTCTGCGTTTTTAAATATCCATATATACGCCTTAAATCGCTTAGGGAAAAATTACTTCAAAAAGCTAAATTTACCTCGACTAGTTGGTACTCCCATCCAAAAAATCTGCCGACCGCAAAGGGTTAAAAAGGGAGTTTTACCTTCTTTGGTATCGGGGGTATATCGCCAAAGACGTAAAACGGTTACAGGCCCGCACGGATTATGACCCACCATGGAATTTTCATTGAGAAGAGGTAACCTGGAGGAAGATTTTTTGGATATGAAAAGCAGTGCTTTTGGTCGCGCGATTCACTCGGTTAGTCAGACACTCGGTTATTTATTATTCAAGGTGTTAACAACACGGGAACTGTGACAGTAAACCCCTCTATCTCCCTTATCTTAAAAATTAATCGGTAAAACTTAGTCATACACGTATTTTTGAAACGAGTTTCTCTCCATCGAGTAGTGGACATCAAGATATTTTCGAATTATCCGACGCGTATCAGAGAAGGTGCAAATATCTGGGATTAAGCAATATATAATTTTTTTTATAACCGGAGCATCTCCCGTTTTATAATCTGGAGGTTCAAGGCGGGCTGGACTACGCATTGAAGAAAGCTACGAAGTTTCCCATTCGTCCTGATCTAAAGTCACCTCCGGGAGGACTGCTGCACACTCGACTGCGTATCGGGAAAACCGAGAAGACCACGGATCAGTTTGACGAGATGTAGGCCTAAACGTAAATTTCGCAGTGAACAGAAGCTCAACATTAAAAGATTTTATTTCGAATTAGAATCATCGAGAAAAACCTATATAGCCTAAGAAGCAGTTTCACTTCTATTAACATCTCTTCTCATATTCCTGTAATCACTTTTAAACCACGCATTCGTCAACCACACAATCACGGCAACTTCATTAAAGAGTTTACGCAAGCCCTTCCGAAATTCGCTCAGAAATACTAAATCATTAGCCTAATCCCCGGGGAGTGACGCGCAGACACGTTCGACCCAAAAACACAGAAATTCCTTTCACCTCGGAGGAGCCCAAAAATTGATAACCACGGAAAATCGTAACATCGATAAGCTTCTCTAACTCATCGATTTGACGCACTTGCACCGGTTAGCTACGGATGAAGAGGTTTCCCGTATCGTCCCGTGAAGGCGGTTGACTCCTGAACGACATAACATTTTTTCACTCAGTGGACTTTTGCTATTATTACACACTGAATCATTAATTTGTTCTTTGACCCCTGAAGAAAAGCAAGAAAATGCTGGAACACGACCGTGGACGTGCCAGGCGGCAGCGAACAGCTGGACCTGATTTATCGACTACACGATCGACATGCGCGGGATTAACAAACTGTGGAGCAACTTATAATTATGGTTGGTGTAATGCATATTGATATATTTAGTTGTATTGTTCATAGAAGCTGACGAATATAATATTATGGAACTTAATATAAGTTATTGTCAGTATAAGGAGTTGGAAAATGAGGGAGTTAGCTTTAAAACTTGAAAAAATGTCTTTTAGGAAGAAACTTTTGTATCTGAGTTGTTTTGTACATCTTCGTAACATCGATTGCTTTGCCAATTGTATAAACACGAAATAGCTTTTGTCCGTACGAAGTTCTTATTCAAAATGTATAACATTGTAATGCCATTTTTTCACACTTACGCGAATCAATAGAGCAACGATTAAATAAAGTAGTTGCTCGACATGGACAGTGAACCAATTATTAATGCCCCTTTTTCAGAACTATAATGAACTTTTCTCCAGAGCCGTGCAGCGGTTTTTTTCGGAGTTATGGGACCACAATTTATTTTACGTCGAAATAATCGGTCGATCAATTAATGTTGCAAAATCCTTATACGAAACAACTCAGACATAAAAGTTTCTTCTCGAAGGACTTTCTTTCAATTTCTGAAGCTAAAATCCTCCTTTTTCATCTCCTTATACTGACAGTAACTTATATTAGATTCCGTAATATTATATTCGTCTGTTTCTATGAACAATGCAACTCTATATATCAATATGTATTACACCAACCATAATTATAAGTTGCTCCACAGTTTGTAATTCGCGCGCACATTGATCGTAAAGTCGATAAATCAGGTCCAGACAGTCCATGTCGCTTGGCACCTCCACGGTCGTATTTCAGCTTCTCCTTGCTCCCTTTCAAGGGTTGTGAAAGAAATTAATAATTCAGTGTGTACGCACGACCATACACTTGTACGCCGTAAACCGTACCATAATCCGGTACGTGCGTTCCTGACTCGACTTCAAAATGGAATGTTCGGTATAAGACCGGTACTGAGAAGCCCGGATTCGATTTTAAATGATCCATTGAAGATAGATGCAATGAATTTAATTTTAAAAGATCCACTGCATCATTAATTTGTTCCAAGACTCCTGAAGAGGAACAAGGAGAAATTGAAATACGACCGTGGCGGTGTCAAGCAGCTGGGGCCAATTGGTCCAGATTTATAGACTCTATGATCAACACGCACGCTATTTATAAACTGCGCAGGAATGTATAATTATGGTTTTTACAATACACATTGACATATTTAATTGCATTATTCATAGAAACGTGCAAGTGCAACATTATGAAGCTGTTCCGCGCTATAAGATAAGCGTAATTACACACGTGCATCCAGCATGACTTACTTTTTCTTTGGAAGTTCTTATAACGCTTCCAAACGGTTTTGATCCATTGATGGCCTTGGGCTCTTTACAAGAGATTTCTAGACATACGTGCAACATTGACAAAAGCCACATCGAGAAATGTTCGAGGTACAAACAAGCAGGCTTAATTGAGGCGAAGTCCTTTTTTGAAGAGGTTTTCATAAGCCTGAATATACGCATAGTATAAACCATTTTATGGCTAGGACCTACTCAGGTCAGTAAGAGCCATGTGGCATTTCCCGCGGTAGGGCCCAAGCACACCCTTGGTCCCTAGAGTATAATTTGGAGGAGGAGTATCTCCACGGGAGCTACGGTGGTGTAGTGGACAGAGGCTCAGACTGCCACGCGGAGGACCCGGGTTTGAATCCAGCCCATCACCTCTGGTTTTTCCATGTGATATATATACCGTAGGTCCTAGGTCAAATGACCTTAGCAGTCGGTGCCAAAAAATGAATTTAAAAGAAAAAATTATCTTCACCTCCATACTAATTGGTCAATCAGCACCGATTGGTAATGACCAATCAACAGCTTCCCACCCCCGTTCGAGACTATACCGAGTCGTCATTACAACGAAAAAGTCTTTTGGATTAGAATAAAACCGACTCTCACCAGACTTACACATCATCAACAGACGCACATTCTCAACAGAAAGTTAAACATACCACACACGGAGTAGTACAGACTCTCAACAGGCACACGCACTACTCGTTTGTAACGACATAACCATACACATCGTTGTTCATTAAACTACTTAAAACTAATACAGTATAAATAGCTTTTTTCCCTAAGATCCTTAACGGTAGAGTCGCGCAAGTGTGTACCTATTCTCACAATGAGGGTACGATCGGCCTTATAACCCGAATCGCGAATAGAGTACCCGTCGATCTGTTCCGTCATACTGCGGGATAGAAGAACGTTTTTGACCCTTCGAGCCGCGTTGATAGAACATTGTTCAGGGTCCTTCGAGTCGGATCTAATAGTATATGGCAGAACATAAACCTAATATAATTTATTGCTAGTCCAAGAAGATGGGAAAAGAATAAATTATTGTTCAAAATTGAAAAAAAGTCTTTCAAGAAGAAACTTTTGCATCAGAGTTTTTACGTATAATGTATAATTTCGGAATATTTATCGATTAAAAGGATTAAATCCAATAATCAAGTGAGGACTGATTATTAATCGTACCTTTTCAGAGCTATAGTCTTGCCTGAATTACAATTTATTTTACACTGGAACAATTGGTCCAGCAATTAATATTACGAAATCGTTATATGTAATAATTCTGATGCAAATGTTTCTTCCAAGGTAAATTTTTCCAATTTCAAAAAATGTTTCGCTCTCTTCCCGCCTTTTTGGATTAGTAATAAGTTTTATTAGGCTCTATAATGTTTTACCAGGTGTATAAGCTTAAATCCGCTGTTCTTTAGTCAGTAAAACACACTTGTTTTTTATAGAAAGTAAAAAACAAATTTATTCAAAATACTTTCTTCCCCTGGCTACACATTTTTCCCATCTTTCGGGCGATTTGTGGATACCGCACTAAAAAAATCCTTATTTTTCAAGGCAAATCATTCATCAAGCCATTTTCGCACGTCTTCGTAAGAATCGAAGTGCAACTCAGTGAGAGCATGGCCCATCAACGAAAACAAATGGTAGTCCGAAGAGGCCAGGTCTGGCAAATAAGCTGCATGTGGTAGCACCTCCCAGTCCAGTGTCTCCAAGAAGCTTCGGACCATTATTGACGCGAGCGCTGGCGCGTTGTCGTGGAGGAAAATCAGCTTCTCACGTCTTTGTCGATATTCCGGCCTTTTTTCACGCAGAGCACGGTCCAATTTAATCGGTTGTTGGTGACAGCAGTGGGCATTGACAGTTTCACCAGGTTTCAATAACTCATAGTAGACGATAGCCTGCTGGTCCCACCAAACGCACAGCATCGTCTTCCGTCTGAAGCGAGTTGCTTTTGGGGAAGGCGTTGATGCTTAGCCGGGATCAACCTACGATTTCTTGCGTTTAGGATTCTCGAAATAAATCCACTTATCATCGCACGGTTACAATCCTATGCAGGAATGATTTTTGCCTGGCGAGCAAGATTTCGCATGTGTTTTGGCGTCGCTCCGTCTGCCTATCATTCAATTCATGCGGCACTCATTTTCCAATCTTTTGAACCTTTCCCATGGCACGAAAACGCATGGAAATGGTTGTTTGAGTAACATTAAATTGCTCGGCAAGCATTTTTTGCGATTGGGTATCGTCTTTGTCCAAAAGAGCCCGCAATCGATGGTCCTTTGTATAGTGACATCCCGGCTAGATTGCAGCTCAGAAGGTAGCGACATTTTCCAGAATACATTTCTTCAACTCAGAATAAAAGAAAACCTACTAAAAGTTATCGTGCATGCTACAAGAATAAAATTAGAAGGAAGATTCTTTGGCAGTGTAAACAATACATGATTCCTTTATATTTACCAGAATGCTTTGAAAAGTATCACGCCCTTGAAGATTATTAAAGTTTCGGTTTGATTTTTTTTTTAATCTTACCGTTTTTGACATTCTACAACGAATTACAGTTATTTCCATATGAATAATATAATTGTAATCAACAATATGTAAGGATTATAACATGAAACAAGTTTTTAAAATAAAAATTAAATGGTTATTTCATGCACAATTTTCCATTATTAAATATTACCAGAAGGGGTGAAACGTCGATATTTTTCGATCGACTATTTATGAATCGATCAATTACAATACCTTGAATTCATATCAGAGGTAAAACATTAGGGTTGATCATCCTTTTGGTTTTAGTTTTTCCAAAGTGGACTAGATAATACTTTCCAACCTGCAGCGAATATTTACAGAGACCAACCATGTCACTACGCCGATCCAATCCGAGAGGATAGGGAAGATATGGAAGAGACGTATACAAAGCTATCAATCTTTGTTACCCGACCATCTGTAGAAAATCAGCAGACTAACCCGTTTCCTCAAGAATAGTTCACGATCATTGAAAGACCCGAATGTTTCGATGTTTAGGAAATAGAACCTGACGTTACAAGCCTTTACTAATACGGAATGCCTGAGAATGCACTCGTGCGTGCTATGTACGTGACAAACCTACAATAAATGTACGCACCACAGATTTTTCCTACTAAAGTTTAGTCATGCGGATACTAGATTTGTAAGGAGTATTTGTCTATCTCATTCAGTATTTTATCTGCGATCAGAAATAAAAAAAATTAACACGAGGACGCGGTGATTTGTCTTCGTATATACCGCATTATTAATTTGTTTCTTGATCCCTGAAGAGCAGCAAGGAGAAGTTGGAATAAAACCGTGGAGATGCCAGGGCACAGGATCCAATTGGACCCGGTTTATCGACTCCACGATCGACATGCGCGCGATTTACAAACAGCGCAAGAACTTATAATCATAGTCGGTATAATACACATTGATATATTTAGTTGCATAGTTCAAAGAAACCGACGCATATAATATTATGGAACCTAATACAAGTTACTGTCAGTATAAAGAGGTGGAAAAGGAGGATGTTAGCTTTAAAAATTGACGAAAAAGCTTTTACATCTGAGTGAAACTTCGCACTGACAAAAACTGTTTTGTGTTTGAGCAATTGGCAAAGCAATTGATGTTACGAAGTCATACGAAACAATTCAGATGCTAAAGTTTCTTCTTGAAGGAAATTTCTTCAATTTTCAAAACTAACACCTTCCTTCTCCATCTCCTTGTACCAGCAATAACTTATATTAGGTTCCGTAAGATGATATTCGTCTGTTTCTGTAAATAATGCAACTAAATATTGTGACGTTCACCGACCCTACGCTTATTGAAAAGGGAAATCGAGAAACAAACCAGAGCGGAATATAACATATGCAAACTAGTGACTCGAATGTTAGGATTCCGATAGTAAGAGGGCAAGACGCAGGGATGTTTAAAAATTCCAATAAATAAATTATGGAAACTAGGCGCCCAAGAGTCTAAACCCATAAATTGCATCTTTACAGCGGACGACGACAAGAGGTTCCTAGAATCCTCACAGGCGTCTATTCATTGTCAATTCCTGGAATTGTAGGACTCTCGGATAAACAGAAACCTAACGCACATGCCACAGACGCATGTGCACGACCTCGTCAAACCCCTGAAATTTTTAGCCTAAGGAGGGGTAGAATTTAGGCAATATATATATCGGTGCCTTTGGGCACGGCCATCACTACTATTCGAGTTTTCATTACGGTTAGGCGCGACAGTAACGCTCGCGACAGTCTCGATCTCCCTGCGCTTAAGTTTTAACCAGTAAGATTCGATCATTTCTGTAAATATTCTTAACCGAGTTTTTCTCCATCTAGACACACAATCCTAAGATATCCTTAAGTTTTCTGAGGCGCATTCACTTGCGTATCGAAACCTTTTGAATGTCGAAAGGACTTGGAATTTTGAAACAATCCCGGGCAGTCTGAGGCGCATTCATTTGCGTATCGAAAGTCCTGGAGAATCTGAATTTCTGAGTAAACAATTTAAACGTAAAATACGCGGCGGACGAAACTCTAATGTTAACAACTTTTTTTTATTATAAACTAGAGAAAGGAACAAAAGCCTTTATTGCGGAAGAAGATTTCGTTGATATCCTTTTGCAACCTCCAAAATTCGCCCAACGTGTTAATTAATCTGCCTCATCCCAGGGGAGTGTCGCGTAGACACGCTTGACCCGAAATCGTAATTATCTTTAACTTAAAATCTCGATAAATAAATCGGGAAAACGCGAAACCGCGACATAAATTCGACAGTCGCGGATAGTCCGTGACAATGTATCAATATTGTTGCGCCGGGGGTTGCTGGCAGACAAACTCTTGGATAATGGGAGAACAGCAAAATACAAGTATAAACAACACAACGAAAGTATTGTTGCGCCGGGGGTACTTGCTGATGACTCCATGGTGTATAACGAGCAACAACAATCACAATACAACTTTATAACTCAATCAAGAACTATTTATTTATACACCAGAGAATATCCGCGCAATATTTTAAGACCGCGTTTGGCAATGGCGGACCCGACGCGCTCTCTCTCCAGCCTTACGTTGTCAACGCGGCATCCTCAGCCGCCGTTACAGTATTTATTAACATATTGCAAAGAAACGTATACGTAATCATACAACTCTGGGTCCGTTCAGCCGCACGAGCTGTTAGCGCGCGCTCCACGACCTTACTTCTGTTGTCAACATTCTCGTTGACAACTGTCGCTGCTCGGGCATAAAAGCCGGCATCTTCAGCCGGCGTAACAATATGCATTGCACCGACCATGATTATACGTTTTTACGCAGTTGCTAAATCGCGCGCATGTCGATCGTAGAATCAATAAACCAGGTCCAACTAGTCCCTGCCGCCTGGCATCTCCATTATTGTATTCCAGCTTCTCCTTGCTCCTCTTCAGGGATCACAAAACAAATTAATGATTTAATGTGCACCGTTGGTGCACCATAGAAAAGCCGTTTTGCTGGGCACGCTTATCACCAGCTCTGACGCTCGCAGAGTCCTCACATTTTGGCTGTTGACGTTACAAGTTGTAAAACAGTAGATTCGCGTGCTTACGGGGAATCTACCAAGCTGATTTATCGTTTTCACGTATCGCGATTCTGTCTATGTTTACGTTAATGCTTTGAGTCTTCGCTTATTTCGCGCTGTCTCACTCAGTCTCGATACCACTCATTCACTATCTATGTCAGGACGCGCTGTTAATTCAGCGAATAATATGCTTAAGACGAAAATATATGTAAGGAGAGATTTGTGCTTTTTGTCCGACCGCAATTCTTCTCATCAATTTTCTCAGAGTATGTCTTTGTATTGTACTTGGTGAGGTATAACCTGAACACGAATTGTTAGTCATCTTAAAAGATTTTAAGCATGGTAATTTGCTTATGTATAGTGGAAATCAAGAGAATCCTGAGTCACCTAATTCATCCTACAGCATGGTCCATCCCGAAAGCTTTGGGGTACAGCGATTTGCCTATGTAACAGAGAAAGCGGGTTTTCACTTGATAAATCCCAGAGCCCTCTGTACAATTTCAAATGGCAAGAAACTCAAATTAAGGAAGTTTACATAAAGATAGATATTTAAATAAGAATCCCTTGTTATAAAAAAATTATCCCTTAATCCTAACGTTCTTACTCTCAAAAATTCTATTAAGGTCGTTAACCTGATCAGCTGTCTATCAGGGAAGTGCAGCATGGACACGTTTGATCCAAAGTACAGTAAAATTTTCATAATAGTTCCTCCCAGGCATCCTCTTAAATGTCGTTTTGACTTTTAAGTTTACTGTCGTTTGAAAACGGTATCTCCTATGTACCCAGACCTTCTGGTCTAGTCTTTTTCCGTAACGTCCACGTTTTGACTTCTTGGACGCGCCTATCTTTTACCATGTACGCCTAACGTATTGTATATATATTTCATCATCTCTACTTTTGCTGCTCGATATCGTTAGATATTCAATATTTAATACAGTTCTCGGATTACCGCAATACCCATTGGGTTGCAACCACATTTATTAATGAAAATCAGGCGTGGAAAGAGACGGACTATTGTAAGCCGGTATGTATTTTCTTTAACATTCTAAACATAACGCCCGTCTCTAGCAATCGCGAGACCTTGCAGTTGGTGAGTGGACTTAGCTCGGGGGAGAGGAGGATAGCCGTCTCCAATTTAGTTGAGAGCGGCCGCGTTCCTTTCACCTGCCTCGCGGTCATATGTGTGGTCATGGGTCTAAGTTAGGATCCCTATAAAAGGACTCTCCTAGAGTGAATGGTAGGGGTCTCGACTATGAGCCTCTAGGTATGAGTGTTGGGCGGGAACGGAGTCTCCCGGTGACCAAGGGACGACTCACCCAAGCCAAGAGGTGTGGCAACCGTGCTAAGGACTGCGTGACGCAGGGAGAGCTGCGTCGCGAACGGTGCCTCTCAGATACCGGGCGAACTCTGGGAGTAATTAGTCCAGCCCCTGGTCAATCGTGGTTCTGACCGAGTGACATCGTAATACAGCAGTATTTGCGGTAACAATATGGAACCCAAAAACAAAATATAACACATTTACCACTAAAAAGGGCCACCTAAGAGGTGGTTTTCGTTGGAGGTGATCAACCTTGCAGCAGTTCTGTTAGCGGTTTGCGTTAGATATAGTGGCGCTGTTAGACGCCATTATAAGCAACAATTTCAGAAGGAGAGGACCGCACAGAGCCCTCCGGAAGCTTCTGAAAAAACCCCAAGAACAAGGCGTGAAACGTGCCAAGCCGGAGCATCGAACCCAGTCCATCGGAGGATTGCCGGAGCAGGAGGCCCAGATTGAGGATCCTATGCTCAGGCGATAAAGGGCATCACAAAACTAATATCTAAGGACTACCTGGTAAACAAACTAGCGGCAAAAGGGGTAGCTGTGATCATAAAACTGGTAAAAAGGCGCATTGCAGTTTTTGAAGTTGCGGTAGCCTAGTCTACACAGGATCGTGGGGGAGAGACAGCGCGCTTGTATTTTCCTGTACGAGCGACACAGCACGAGGATGACTCGTCGTTCAAATCACCGTGACGAAGATCGGGACAAAACCATCCATGTGGTGCTGCTCGATGAGCTCCTCGACAGACACCGAGTAATTGTCCACGTGGAGGACGCGGAGTCAACAACTGAGGAAATCTTAGAACTCTTGGAGCGGCAAAATGAGGACCTGGCAACCTGCGACTGGGTGGTCGTCAGGGGGAGTGAAAGTAAGAACGCTAAGTACGCCTGCTTTGTTTGCCTGGTTGACGGAGGATCGCTGGAAGCCCTAAGGAGACTCAATTTTAAATCTTTCTGCGGGATAGGACGAGCAATGATCGAGGAGCTGGGCAAGGACCGCAAAAGGGGAAACGCTATAACGGAGACCAAGGAGACAGCCTAATTCATTGACTGTTCTCGAGATCCCAATTGCACAGATTAATCTGTATCACAGCATAAGTGCCTGAGCCACGTTAATGAGGGATATATCTAAAATGCAGACAGCCGTATCATTAATTCAAGCACCATATCGCTTACATGGTGAGATCAAAAGCTTGAGTAGCTGTGGAGAAATCCATAAGGCCAACACAAGCGAGAAAAGTAGGGCTTGCATTATTAAAACCATGGAAGAACTTAACTACAACCTTTATGCCACAGCTCAACTATGAAGATCTAGATAGCAGGCAGTGATCCAGATAATAATCAACCCGAAGAAAGGGAGGATCATGGAGTTACTGGTTGGGTCTGTTTACATGCCGTACGACTCCAAGGAATCACCAACAACGGACATCAGGAAACTAATATCCTGTGCAAAGAAAAGACGGTTAAAACTTTTTCTGGGATGCGATGCTAACTCCCATCATGTTAAATAGGGGAGCTCGGACATGAACCAGAGAAGAAAAAGCCTATACACTTTTGTTATGGAAGCAGCACTCATTCTATTAAATAGAGTCTTCACATTCGCTTTCAGGAATTCCAGAAGAAAAGAGGTCACTCTCTGTGAACGTGCACAATGCACGTGCACGGACAGCATGTGTGGACTGGTGAGAAACCGGAAGGTCTTAAATAAACCTTCAGGTTCAGACCACAATC
Organism: Ampulex compressa; assembly: GCA_038496175.1. Lineage (NCBI taxonomy): Eukaryota > Metazoa > Arthropoda > Insecta > Hymenoptera > Ampulicidae > Ampulex > Ampulex compressa. Next base: position 4,157 of record JBCFXI010001559.1, on the reverse strand, counting down.
GAATACAGTTCGCTCTCCACCGCAGCGTAAAAAAAATAGGCACGAAATCCGAGAAACACTGACTGCGAAACTTACAAAAAGGATCTAAAAGCCACGCAAATTAAAACCCTAACCAGATTTCATACCTACGACAAGCAGCACTCGGCGGCACAGCACTTCGAAGACTCCATTGGGCTGCCATCGAGTCAAATTACTCCGTAACCCTAAAACGCTCAACGATCAAGGTATCATGGTGAAACAAACAGCTGCAAAAGCTCAGGTCGAAAGTAAGGAACAAATGTAGTAAAGCCAGAAGAACAGGCTTAGCACAACACTGGGAGACCTTTAGTGACTCCCCACGTAAGTACAGCAAAGAAATCACAAAGGCCAAGCGTAAAAATTGGAAAGAATTCTGCAACGACATTGAGAACGCCTTAGAAGCATCCAGGTTGAGCAAAATCCTCTGTCAGACTACCGACTAAGTTTGGACTGCTTTAAGTGTCCAAACGGTAACGACACAGAACACATGAATGAGACTCTGAAAGTTCTCCTGGAAACACACTTTCCGGAATTTTGAGAGACCAATTTTTCATCAGATAATTCAGGGGAGCCGGTAACTGGGAACTCTTACAAACCCAAAAACTGGTCACTCGCTGCCAAAGTGTGCTCCAAGGTTGTAGAATCGGCGGTGAAGACCTTCGTTTCCTATAAGATATCAGGACCAGAAGGTACATACCCCATCTTTTCACAACAGGGACTGAGTTGCTTAGTAGGTCCACTGACAAAACTGTTCTGGATTGGTATAGCACTAAGTCAGGTTCTGCAAACCTGGAGAGATACGAAAGTTATTTTTATATCGAAGCCGGGCAAAAATGGCCACATTGTGGCAAAAGACTTTAGACCAATTAACCTAACACCTTTCCTGCTAAAAACCTTGGAAAAACTGGTTGACAACTATCTAAAGAACGGCCCTCTAATCTCTCATCCACTGACTCTGTCTCAATATGCCTATAGGAAGGCCGGATCAATGGATACTGCCCTGCATCGCCTTGTGAGCAAGATAAAGACACAGCTGGAGGCCAAAAGGTATGCCCTGCGAGTGTTTTTGTACATTGAGAGTGCTTCCGATAGCACCTCCTACAGGGAAATTAGAGAGGCAATGACCAGACACAGCATTCGCACCACGTTCGTGAACTAGATACGAAACATGTTCCCGAAGAGATTAATAATCGTTAATGCCAAAAATCCGACTCTAGAAACCAAACCAGTCAAAGGATGTCCGCAGGAAAGCGTACTATCACCACTGCTGTGATGCCTTGTGGTGAATCACTTCCTAGTCAAACTGCAGGAAACTGGACTTCTCACTTATGAACCATTAAAGAACTGATTGACTAAACCAAGGAATTAAAGGTCGATTCTTCAAAAACCGAAGCTATGGGCTTCGTCAAAAAGTACAAACTAGAACCCGTGAAATCGCTGAGGCTATAGGGCAGGAAAATTCAATATACTTTCCAGATTAAATACTCAAGGATGCACCTGGACCCCAAGCTTACCTGGAAACTACACCTCAAGAACAAGAAGACTAAATTCCACTTCGTATTTTGGGCGTATAGAAGAGTAATGCGAAAGACCTGGGGCCTAAAACTTATGACGAGTCTAGTTAGCACGTAGTCACCTCTTCGCTAGTTTTCGCGACGAGTATCCTTCGGGGAAAACTAAGAACTATCTCTGTGCAAAACGGTATTGGGGGCTACCACCTCCTTCAACTGCATCTCTGTTGGCCCTAAAACAGTTAAGAAAGCTTTGGATAAATACATTTTTTTTCCTGTAGCCGGTGGGCTCCCAGGCTCTACCGGCTCGACAAACAACATATTCGATGAAGTCGATCGAAGCCAGGCCGAAACATTTAAATGCAGAAATCCGGATGAATCCATTTAAATGCGGTCAAATATTCTCCACTAATAGGGGTCGAGGTGTATACAAGTAGCGTATACATAAGAACTGGCACGACGAAAGGCAAATCGATCAGATAAAAAATAAGAAAGCAGCATGGAGTGTTTAGGAATTGGCGCTCCTGGCGCGGCACGAGGCTTAACTTGTCCTCGATGATACCAGATTTATGAATCAAGCATTGGTACCTCCCTTTTTTCACCGAACTCTCGAGACAATAAAAGGGAAGCGAAAGACCTAGCGGCATAGGGACAAAGTGCTCTAGTATATTACGGAACTTGCTAATGTAACCAAGCCTGAGACCAACTCGGTTTTATGTGAGGATATGCAGCCAACCTCACTAAGCACTTCTTTGGTTGTCTCAATAGCGGAGCTTTTGGCTCAGATAGATCCATTAACCGGCAGTGATTTTCATGCAGATCATCTCGGTTCGATATGTAATAACATCTCACTATGACCACTGAATAGAATTTTTGAAGAACTGGAGATAAACCTCCTTAAAATATTCCCTCTTGCTCCAAGCAAGCAAAAAAGCACGGAACATACGTCAAGTCGCCCACTGACAAAACAACAGAGTAAAGAGTACGGTAAAACGCAAACAACCTGGAAATGGAACACCGCGCAACTGCTTGAGAGACATCTTGAAGGGTAAAACGTCAATTGATCAACCAGCTAAATATCAAATGGTGCAATTCTGGCGAACGAGCGTAACCAGCAGGACTAATGTATCCCCTCCGTGCGAACCAAAACGGCCAGTACAGTACGACTTATGGATGCCTATCACTCCAGAATAGATTCAGAATCAGATTCAGAATGATGGCCTTACTTCTCGACAATTAAGAGCTTTACCACTCAGTACCCTAACAAGAATATTGAATCTATTATTATTGAGTGGTAAATTAGCAACCCAACTGCTAAAAGCTCAAACTAAACTCATCCCTAAAAAGAATGGTGTTTCGAGACCTGAGGAGTATAGGCCTATCACGGTCCAGTCCATACTGATAAGGACCTTCCATAAAGTGCAGGCCAAAAGGCTTATAAGTAAAATAGAGCTGTATGAGAGGTAAAAAGCGTTTTTGCCTAAAGATGGGTGCGTTGAAAACATATTCTGCCTGGACATGATCCTCACGTAACATCGGCAACATTTCAAACCCATGTACATGTTATCTATTGACATTGCTAAGGTATTTGACTCAGAGTTGCATGCAACCAATAGCGACACGCTACTCGTCATGTAACTTCTGAATCCCATGATAGAATATATAAGGGACGTGGAATTAAGACAACAGGTAGAGTCAAACAAGGTGACCCACTCTCACCACTACTTTTTAATATGCTGATAGATAGGCTCCTACAGCGAGTGCCAATTAAAGTTGGAGTTAAAATTAGAGCAGACTACTTTAATGCGTTTGCATTTGCGAACGATATTGTGTTTATTGCTGAAACACTAGGTGGTCTTCGACTAGTCATTGATGTCCTGATCAATATCACGAAGTCATTCACTGTTGCAATGAGAAATGTGTCACACGTGAAAAAGATGATGGTGGACCGTAAACAGAGCTATACCCGTCAAAGTCGGCTAATGCCGGCCTTTACACGGTAGAAAGAATGAAGGTATTTAGGAGTACACTTCACACCTGAGGGACGCACAATAGCCAGGCCAGAAGTATAGTTTCAGGAGGCGTTGGATAAGTTAACGAAAGTGCTATTTAAACCCCAGCAGCGCTTATTTGCGCTACGTGTGCTAGTCTTACTCGAGCTGTATCATTTGCTCACGTTAGGCAGCACAACGCTGAGCAGGCTTAAAAAATGGACACCAAGCCGCATGGTGCGGTGATACACCAAACGTCTATTTCCATGCCAATAATAAGGACGGTAAGTCTATACCATCAATGAGGCGGCTTATGCCTTTCACAGGAGAGTGAGACTACAAAAATTTGTTAAACATGGGCGAACATCCGAGCCATTCCTCACTCAGGGGATAGATAGAACAACTCGGAGGCTCACTGAAAACCGTCTATCTATCGATACATTCAGCCAACGATGGCAGGGCCCTTAAGGACTCAAGAGAGTTACCCAGTCAACATCAGTCGATGATTGAGGGAAACCGCTTTTTTTTTTTTTTTTTTTTTTTATTCATTTTTCGGCACCGACTGCTAAGGTCATATGGCCTAGGACCTACTGTTTAAGGTGGATTCCGAACCACCAGAGCTACGGTATACATATCA
>JBCFXI010001558.1:0-48386 GCA_038496175.1 Ampulex compressa | reverse complement strand
TATATATATCAGCGTGAATGCAAAGTGTGGAAAATGGAATACTTTAGGACTACTTTTAATTGGTCAGTGAGAAACCGATCGTCGTAATGAAGACACATCAAAGTGTAATGGATCCCAACATTGTCATAGACGTATATTTATCTTATCTATAATTCCCTATGTTTATCAGCTTAACCGTGGTTAACATACTCAAAGTGGCATTATATATTTCAGTGAGTGTATTATATATTATTATTTCATTATTATATTCTCCGCATCGTCCCTTCATGCTTCTCACTCCCTCTCCTGCACAAGCTAAAGAGCGATGCTCATATTTAAATCGCTCATTAACCTTCGATACCTCGAGCATCGAGATATCGATCGATACAGTTTGTCTCCTTATCAACCAAAGTATAACCAAATCGACCGATAATAACCCAGATTTACAAACCTATTCATCCATATCTCCACGATCTTCCTGACGTCACTCTCGAATGACCAAAGCGCGCGAGGTCGCGGATTCGAAGCGTATTTTCCAACTCCAATTCGATATGCAATGCATAGACGAGCAGGCGCAATATATATACATTTTTTTGTTCCCAAGGGACGATGATGGATAACTATTTGAGCACCGTATGATTTCCTCCTTTCCGAGAAGCCTGACAATAAACGATCATCGATTGCTCCGGCGGCCGAGCCGCGCACATAGCTTATTCGGGGACGACGCTGTCTTCCATTATGACCAGGAGGAGGTCGGCGATACTCACCTTTCGTGATGTACGAGCTCCACTTTTGCCTCGTCCACCCATCTTTACTTCATGTTCGAGCCTCGGTACCATATTATCGGATTAACCGGTAGCTTCCGCCTCAGAGCGACGTCCCGCTGTTGTTATTATATCCCCTAACAAATTTACTCTGTAAACTGATGTACTTAACGCGCGCACTCTTGGGCTCAACCGTTAAACATTTGCTCGCTTATATATACATTTGATAGATATACATGAGAACTTCAATTCGCGATCAGCTAAGTAAACGGATTTTTTCTCGATTATTGGTCACCGTGTAACTTTGCGCGCAAACGACTGGGTTCATTTTTCGTGGAACTTAGAATCGTGTCTCGCTTGGAACTCGATCGTTGTTCTCTCGTTTTTGAGAACGATCTTGGGTTTTTTTTATATATCATCGAAGTTTTATGATTTTAATAGCGTGTTGATCATGGAAGGGATTCGTTTCGTAATTTTTCGAGGGAACGAAATGTGGTATTTAGAGTGTGAGGAGGTTTTTCGGTTTGCTGATGCAGCGCATCGGTAATACCGGTCGAACGAATGCTTGGGAAAATAGTGAAGCCTGCGGCTGAATTACTCTCCGGATAAGAAGTCCTCGCGTCAAACGCAGGCAAAATGCTGGCCTAGCTAGTTTTCAAGTTGGAGCCACTGGTGGGTTAAGAAATTCCAGTTAATTCCGAACTTACCTTGTCGCTGACGTTTAAGACGATTTGCTGGAATTTGCTCTTTGAGGGTGAATTTCGCGAGGGGTTTTCCTCGCGTGTCCGCGGCAGTAAACCTGGAAGGCGATTCCGAATGTTTGGGAGAATCGCCCGCCTTGGATTGAATAGCCGATTTAAATTCCTATGCTTCTTTTATAATGGAAGAATTCTTCGCGGTCTTGTTTTCCGCCAGCATTTAAGGAATTCCTTGGAGAAATTTCAGAGTCGAAAGAAACCGAGTGCCTTCGGCATAGCTTCCATTCGAGCCCATTTTTGCGAGTCGCTTTCTTGCGCACTTTGCAGGGGGGACCTTGAAACAAATTCAAACATTAGAAGATTCCATGAATACTCGATGCTCCTACGCACTCCCTTTTTTTATGGCTCGCCATAGCTTACCACCCCATGATTTGCTTGTTGCTCAAATTCTAGGTCCACGAGAAGAATTTCTTAAAGACAGACTTGGAGATTTTTTTCTCGGCTTTCTGAATAATATCTACTCTTGGCTCTTGCCTAAAAATAAAAACTCTGTTAATCAAGATGTGTGATTTTTTATTTCGTATACTTCGAACTCTGCTATCCCTCGCTTCAGTTTAAAGAATAAAATTCCTAAGAAGCTCGCAGCCATTCCACTGCGACTTATACCTCAATTCGTAAAATCCCAAAATTTCTATATACATTTCATCTTTCCACGATCTCAACCCATTCCTTGGCGACCTTTTAAATCGTTTCGAAAAGCCCTTTGGTTCCTGTACCTCGAACTTTGTAACTTCTGCACTTCGAAGAACACTTCAATAAAATAAACGCTATTAGAAAAAACACGCGAGCAAGCGGAAGACAGGAGAAACGTGAGTTCTCTCTCTAAAAATATCTTTGAAACTAAACTTACAGCTATGCTCATCTTACACTAGTATAATAACATTGTTAAAAATACGGTTCATCAAAAGCTTCAAAATCCTGTCCGGTTTCCACTCCGCCCTTCCGCTTTCGAGTCAGGCCCGTCGCCCTGACCTTTTCGACGCGGTCCGGCGGTAAATAGCCGTGCGACAAGCGGTCACGTCTGACTTCCTCCCGGCCACCCGGTATGAATTTCAAATTCGAAAGCCCCAGCCGCACGTACGAGGGCCGAGAGCTTTTCTGCCTTCCCTGGCCTCGATCCGGGCCTCCGCGCGCGGATGGCACTGCGCCAAGTGCGACGATATCGTTCCACCCGGTGTCGTTTCCGGCGTTCGAGGACCGATGCTCTCACGACGGGAAGCTCGCCGTTTCGGGAACAATCATTCGCCGCTTATCCCGCGCGCGCGCGTGGATTCCCTGGAAATCGTTTTCACGCGCAGAAATGACGCCGATTCGCCTGATTTCTCCGCCTTTCTCGGAGCTTCCTTCGATCGCACCGCCCTCGTAGCCTGGGCTTCGCAGGGAGTGTAGCAATGAGGCGAGAGATTGAGAAGCGCAGCGGGAATATTAAGAAGGCGGCTTGATTATAGGGGTTGGGAAGTAGGTCATTTTTGCAGGCTGGAGGTTGCTTTGAAGTGATTATGACTAAATCCACTGGATACGTTCTGGACGTGTTTGTGTGTACTGCGTATAGCCCTAAGGGTATTCCTACCAGCCATTTTTCAGATAGATTTAAGTGTACTGAATATGTAGTCTTAAGGAGAAAGAGGAGGAAGGATAAATGTCGATGGATTAATCTATCGATCCGTACGCTGCGAGAGAATCGTGAGAAATCTCGGAAGTGACCGCGCCTCAGAGTTCTACGATTTTTCAAAGAAATCACTGATTGGTCGTGGTAGGAATAGTGGTAAAGAAAAGGGGTATTGAGAGATATCGATGGATCGATAGAATGATTCAGGCTCTGAGGTGGAGTTATGGACAGTGTAAAAGAATGTCTTCTTAGGATGCACAGAAATTATTCTTAGAAACCGGTTTTTTGACCGCTTAGATTGGTTTAGTGTTATAATTGTTCCTCGTTGTAAAATGAGAATCTTCGTGGAACCAGCTGTAAACTCGACAGGTTGTAGAGATATCAAATTTGTCCGAAGATTATCCACTTAGAGCGTTATTGTACATTTGCATTTGTTCATTTATTTATTCACGAGCGTACAGTATTCTTTGATACGATCATTAGACAATCTGAAGCGACACATCATTGCTGAGATATGACAGTATTTTGTGGTAACCAAAAGACCTACACAATGTTTGAAGTAGCATTCCTAGAATACATATATATATAATAACAATTGTATAGAATATATAATAACCTACACAACAATCTCACTCTATAAATAAAGAATTACGAAGTGAGCGTGCGATGAGCTTGTTTTGTAAAGTTCCTCATCATATTTGTTCAATATATTATACATCGAGAAACTTTTTGTAGCGAGTATTGCGTAGGTACACATCGAACAAGATGCTGCGCTTTGAGTAAATCTCTCGAGAAGGGCTCGAGATTTGTTTACTGCGTGCTGGTGCAGGTAAACGTTGGAGGCGCGAGCTCCGACATTCTCCGATTTGCTTGAATAAAGTGCATCGTGTTTCAAGCCCGATTTACACCAAACGCGAGTCTAATAGCATTGCGTTCCTTTGAGAGACGAGGGATTCAGGTGAATCTCTGCTGGCGCGAACGATTAACGTTGTATTCATCTCTATCATTTATCTACAGTACTTTGCGTGTTTACACTACTTCTTTTTTTACAGGATCGGAAATAATATAAAATAGGTGATAAGTCTTTTGTAATGTCTTGGATTATTCATAATATTGTATCACGTACTTCCTCCTTTTACTTTATATATATATTAATTATTATTTTTACTTTTTTCTTACACGTATTAATATGTATTACTTTGCAATATCGTGTCATGTACTTCCTTCTTTTCCCTTATTTCTGCTTCAACCGAGTATCTAAATAGAGTATTTTTCCAAGGACCTATTTATATCCGCATTATTCCACGCAGAATTATTCCTGGATTGTACTCATTCGCGAATACAGCTTATCGTGGGACTTTTAATTAGTGTCGGGGGAAAAATAACGATGCTGCCCGAAAATAGCAGAGAGGAAGGAAGTTAGCGGCCTGTTCTGACTGGGGGAATTTCGGAGCGCGCGATCTCAAACGTCGAAACGGCCCTTGCGTTTATATTCGTCGGATGGTATACTTGCATACTGATCGCTTAACGAGTTTTCGGATGGTCGTGTATTTGAACAGCCAAGGTTCCGCCGCATTACGGCCCGAGGATCCCTGCCTCTCGACCAGCGAAACGGTTTGTTTTCCATGGAGCGGCTGATTGATTTCGAGTAGCGGCAGTTTATGTACTTTAGCTTTACAAGCTTATAAAGCCGTTGAAAGTCCAAATCTAATGAAACCCATTGAAGAAACGGGTATTCGGGTCACGAGGCTTGGCGTTGAATTGGAAATCTAGGAATAAACGAAGCACGGAAATTGTTGAATTTTCATCCCCGCTGATTTGATCAGCTTTCCTCTCGATTTTCTTGCAGGAGCAAATTTTCATTTTATTGGCAAACCCGAATTCTCTCAATCCTGCCAATGTGAATTCTAATAATACAATCCGATTATTATTGAAAAGATCGAGTCGATGAATTGTGAAATGTGTTGGACGACGAGTGGTTTTTGGAGAAGAAGCTTTTCGCTCGCATCGTGCGTTCGTGGCGGATTCTTGATCAACATTCAAGCGGAATATCTCCGATTGCAAATAAACCTGAGTCATAGCTAGGCGGATCTACGCTCGGCTGAGCGCTCGATTATAAAATTATACTATTGTGTCGTTCCTGGAAATATCGTCGCGCAGCGACACTTATACGGAATAAGGATAGTGGGCAATGCTGAATACGGAGCTGATCAATATCACGTGGGCACGGTTACAAATAGCGGATCTTTAAGAGATACTAAAGAACCGTCGCTGATTCTCGATGTAACAGAGCACCTATTGGCACACTTTACATTTGAATTCTACCATCTGGAGTTAGAATTCTTCGACGAAGAATCACCGATGGCTCTTAAACTGAGAAGGAGCAAGGAGGTTAGTAGTAGGATAGCTTTAAGAGATCCTCTTTAAGAGCACATCCACTCCAGATACTCGTTCCACTATCGTATAATTCTCAAAAAATGTCGATCAACCTCAGAGTTTCATTTCTTCGCGATTATTTAGATTTCTCATATGCGACTTCCTAAACCAAAGATGCATACACAAATATTCAAGTTGGATGATCACCAAGCGTGAAGAAATCACGAATGCTATTCGGGTCTTCGCGAGAGCCGTTCAAAGCCCTTCTTTAAATAAAATAACATTCCTTGGCACATATCGCGGGGTACATTTATGAAAAAAGCAATATTCGTATGCCGCTATGCGGCTGTTACGTATTCAATTTCGCCTCTGGTTGGCACTCCGTCGGTCTTTTATCGTTCTGTTATAGTCCCTAATTTTCCAGAAGCGGCGTGTTGTCGAAATTTATGAAACAGCTGTCCGTTCTATTAACGTGAAGCGTATAACGGTTATTATTACGATGTATCAGGACACTCTAGCACCGTAAAAATCTTCTTCCTTTTCGATAAAAACGATTGAACACAAGTGTTCCTAATTTCACACTCAGTTATATTAATGAATGATTAAATTCAAGTTTTTCACTATTGTATCCTTCATTAATAAGAGTATCGCTTGCTCTTGGACCGAATGAATGTTCTTCCATTGGTTCTAATCTCATTCATCCTCAGATCATCGCGAGACCATATGATCCGATTTTCGACCTTACGATCTGGACCTTAAGCCCAGATTTTTGAGAGATCTCTACTTCTCAATGGCAGAAAATGGAAATCGCGCGAGATGCGGAGCAGCCTTCGAAAAATACCAGGATACGATTATGGCAGCTACGTGACCGGACGATCGTGCGTTTTCCATCGCGGAAACGAGCCTTCCACGTCTGGCCCCGCGCATAAAAGGATAATACAAAATCGTGATATTGCGTGGCACATCCGCAGGATGCCGTGGATTTTCCCCTTTTCCGTCGGCCTTCTCTGGATCCTGTCAAACATCCCGTTGGATGAAAAACAAACGTCCGGGAGGTTTATATACGGACGTTTCTTCCTGGAATGTACGAATCGAACGAATCAAAGGCGCATCGTGAAGGGAGCGTCGATTCTCGGGTGGTGCGCCATGCATCGGCGATTTTTAATTAAGCAAATGAGAATTTTCCAGCGCCCCTTGCGTTAAAGCACGTAAATTAAAACGCGAGATGTAGGTATTATATTCTTTGCCATTTCTCCCCGAGTTGGCGCAATCGAAAAGGAAAATGCGTCCTAGTACTTACATTACTTGTAATATATTATCATAAATATCGTATAGTTATAAGTGAATTATAAATTTATATTATATTATTATAAAAAGCCTTTGTGTTATTTATAAATGGCGTTTTCACGATGAACGATGGTTCATAGATCAAATGGATGCTCTGGTTTGTCGATGTGGAGGGAAAAAATACGCGAGCTTTTGATCAGCCGTCGAATTCCCGAATTCGTGAGATCGACGAGGCGTGATATGCGTTTTGAGCCACGGATGAAAACCGACTGTCCAGCTTAAGCGGCCCTGAAACTCTTGGTAAATCCAATCATCCAGCGTGGCAACGACTTTATCATTTCCCGACTCGGGAAACTTCGAATCGGTCGCTCTCGCAATCCCCTGAAAACAGAAGTTTCCTGTTAGGAAACAAGCGGTCGAATCTCAAGCATCCGGATACTCTAACTCTGAAGTACCTTCTGCCTGAAGCAAACCTCAGCACCTTGAATGTTAGATGGAAGTGGAAAATTATCAGGGCTTTTTCGACTATCAACCTTTTAGACACGACGCGCCACTACAGTGGCTTTCTAAAAAATACTGGGATTCGAATAGTAACCTTAGCTGCAGCAAATATATCATTGATCAGCCGTTTAAACTAACCAAAAAAACATTTTCCATCCTATCGCAAACCCAAAAGATCTACAACAGCATTACAAAATTCTTATCTCTTCTTATCTTACCTTCGAGAAACGATATAAGACGAAGATCTAGCTCTGAGCATGAAGTGCGATCTATAAAATATAAAATATACCATATCCAATCGTATTATCAATTATCAAAGCGAGTCCTTTAAAGTACGTGCGATATATTTTGAAGAAAAATCATAATCTAATCATCCGATACTTAATTCCACTGTACTCCTATAGAAAACGACATTGTCCCCGGACATTGCAGTGTCCTTTAAAAAAACCAATTTTCTTTTAAACTTACTTCTCTTCAGACTCCATCGTCCAGGGAAATAGCCTCGCGCATAATTCAGCCTTACCCAAAAAGGTTGAACTGGCAGGAGAGGGATTATAAAAACTGCACTTTGCGCATTCGCTCGACGCGAGATTTCATTAATAATGGCATTGGCGAATGATAGGACGTCGGAGGAGTCTTTATCTGGCACCGAAGGGGAAGCGAATCGCGTGGATTTACGGCCGGTTCATTCTCCTCACTCTCGGCCCGCCTGTTTTCTGTTATTCATCCGTAAAACGGACCTCTTCCTCCCCAGGGACGAGTTACGAACTTCCTACGCCCGTGGACGAACCGCGGCCCTGGGGAGATGCCCCCTTTTTCCTTTCCAGGCGTCCAATAGCCGAGGCGTACGCTTTCGACAGATTTTGCGCCATCCTCTTTTTCCCCCGATGCAGTCGCTTCAAATTGTGCTCGAGGCATTGTTGGCGGAACGACGGAGGCAGCGCGGTTATTCGAAACACCGTGGAATCGTGGTGTCGATTTTGTAATTCTCTTGGTGTATCTTTCATAATCCTTGTGCCTATCGAATCTCAGGTTAGAAGAGAGCAAGTATTTAGGGTTCTGTGTAGATATATATATATATATCATCTGACATACACTGGACAGTCCTTTAATTAATAATCAGGTATTTATACTGGCTTCAACTTGCTTACGTAAGGTTTCTTACGAAATTCGAGGCTTTATTGTGAGAAACTGATTGTACATTTAGGATTGAAAGTATTATAAGGCGGATGTGAAGTTGTAGGATTAATAAGTCTGAGAAGAAGTAGGTGGAAGTTTCTTCTTGCACTTGGGTTTATAGTTTTCATCGTGTCTGTGTATTTGATTGAGTTCTTCGAGCGTTTCTTGTTTTATTCTGCGAGAATCTGCTGGGTACTTAATTAGGCAAGTGTGCGGTGTGATTGGCTTGAATCAGATCTAAGAATCCAGCGGAGGGATCGAGAGCATCGAGTAACTTTGCGGGTCATCGGTTGAGGGCCGGATCGTTCAAGCGAATTCATGGTCCATGCGCTTGAAGTTGAACAGAAGCCAACGTAACTCCGGGGATGAAGGACATAATGCACCACGGCTACGTCGATCGATCGCTCACGACTCGCTCGTTTATTCGGATTTAATACACCGTTCGAGAGTCGTCAAAGGTTTATGGCTCGAGAGATATATCGTCTCTTACTCCGCGCGGCTGAATTATCCGATTGGAACAGCTGGCTGTAACAACAAAGCCCGAAGTAAAGGAATTTGTACTTCGAATTCGAAGCTTCGAGTGGCTCGAACATTTTCATTTTACCCCGCAAGAAGTTGAGTTTAGAGTTCAAGAGGCCCTGGAAATTATCGGGTTTATGAATAATCATAATCGTATCTTCAAACTCTCTTGAATGTATTGCAAACATCGATCTTTATATATCTGAAATTTATCACTTCGCTAAATGTATTATTGTGGCTCGAATATTTTACATTATTCTACAATAAGTTAAGTATAGATTTCAAGAGTCCCTCGCAATTATCAAGTTTATGAATAATCTTGATCGTGTCTTTAAACTCTCTTGAATTTATTGGAAAGATCGATTATTATGTGTTTCTGAAAGAGCTTTATTTTCTGTCGAACGAATCGTTGCAGTTCTGTATAACGTATTATATACATCGGATATAGAAGTTCTGTCGATCGATAGAAATCTATGGCAAGATTCGAAGACCAGGCAATTTCCATGGAAGAGCTTACAGAATTTGTCAACGTTGGCTGTTGGATCTTCCGTTAACTCTGATAAACGACTGTTTGCATTGGGCCGGGATCTACAATGTCCAACACATTGCATCGGTACGCCACAAGTTCTACACCTGCCGTTGTAGTCAAACTGAAACATTATTTACGTTCAGCCGTACGCGAAAGCGGAAACCGCGTTTCGCTTCGAGCTTTTTGAATCGTTGCAGATCGAACCTACACCTTCGCGCTTCGTTCTCTTAGGGTACTTTATTGTATCTTTACGTAAATAAAAGCGTGGGCGTACTTTCACATTGGTAGCAGTGGTATTTATTATAAGTTTGCAGAACAACGAGGCGATCGAGGATAGTCTTTTTTTTAAAACGCGAGAAATTAATCATTCGAGCGTACGAACAACGTACGAGGTTTGTTAACACTAGAACTACCAAACCAGTCAACATGACTGGTCAGTCGTTTCTTTAAAAAATCGTAGTGCTTTATAAGGATGTATTTTTTTTGAGATTTTCCATGATTTTCATGCAGTATTTTTTCCTCTTTTTTTTAAAGATATACCTGGTGTTCTAAATATGCTCAGAAAGTGGCTAGTAGTTCTAGTGTTAAGAGAATAACGGAAATTTTGGTTTTTTATCTACATCTTTCATGATATGAAAATCGTTTCTTTCTTGATCGTTTCTTTCATGATCGAAAATCGAAAATCGTATCTATCATTTATTATATGTTTTCTATTTATTACTTATATTTATCATTTTTTTAATTTATCAATTATTTGTTTATATCAATGCAGCAATCGATATCCCCTTTGAAATAGTCCCAATTTATTTATTTCTCTGCATCAATGCAGCCATCGATATATCCTTCGAAACAGTGCCCATTATCCAATACTAACGCGGCCCACGAAATTACAAAATTCCCATTAGTTTTTCGACACGCCTCGTACGTTTGTCGAACAACGAGGTTATCGTGGATAATCCTACTTTTTTTCTCATTTTTTTCCAAAACGCGAGAAATTAATTACTCGAGCGTAGAAGCAATATATCCTCGCTGTTTATCGAATCTCAGCCTGGCTTTCGTAAATTGAGCCGCTCCAAATTTACGGGCTGCAGCGTCGAAGTGAAAATTCATTATTCACCTGAAATTCGGATAGAGCGAATTACGTCGTTATTCCCCCGGAGTTCGCGGCTCCGTTAAATTTCACGTACTCCTCTCATAATTAACGCAGCTCCCTGGGAGACTAGGATTCGCCCACGTTTTCATCTGCCACGTTTTTGTCATTCAAAACACCGGCACGAATCCGCTCGTTCGGCCGGGAGTAAAAATCTCCCGTTCCGCCTGTCGAGTAATTTATGGAGGAATAAATTCTCTTGGCATCATTCCTCGCCTTCGTCTTTGCATTTTCCCACCCCCTTTGTTCGCGATGCGAAAAGGTTGTCTCGGGGTTATTCAAGGGATTTCCGCCTCCGAGGCGTTTCTGCTTCTGCACTCCTTCGATGGCAAGTTTCTCGACGATCCTTTCCAATCTTGAGTTTAATATCGCCTTACTTATTTGTTTATCTTATTTATTTACTTAATCATCCCCTTACCCGATTATTCATTCGTTTATTTATTCGTATAGTTATTCATTCGCTCGTTCCTCTTTTAATTCAGTGCTCATCTTGTTTGCTCGAGCCTTTTTTTGACACTATCATAATTGGACTATTTATTTTAAAAGTGGTGTAAGTTACATTATTTATTTATTTATGCTTAATTTAGTGTAAACCTTTTGTTTACAACTAGATAGTATTTAATGCCTTAAAAAATACCAACGCTTTGTTCAATTTAGAAATTCTGATTATGAAAGTGGTGTAAATTCAATTTCGATAGACAGATGGTAAGATCAGTGACTACTGCTTTTTACATTTGTACGATATACAAGTAGAAACATTGCCACATTCGGAAACATTATATTCTTTGATCGACAAATATGCTAACCTTTAATTTTCTCGAAACAAGAGAAAATGGACTTACGCCACTTTCAAACTAAGCGCTTCATACGATGCATGGATGTTGAAGTATCAATGTTGTCGATACGAAGATAGTTCTCGTGGCTGCTCGTCGCGTTGCACCTGCGGCCAGACGCGCTTACCAGAGGGATCCCGTAAACTTGCGGAAGCGGGTTCGGGGCTGTAATTCGAGTTGTTGAGATGCTTCGCAGTAATCAATATCCGTGATTAGAAGGGAGGAGGGTGCGTCGAGTGAGAGGGAAACCGTTGCTGAACGGGGATGATTGAATAGGAGCTGGTGAAAGTACTGTTTATCTCTACCTTCCGACGATTCACGGTTGCTCCTTTGCGTATGCTTCGAAGGGCCACTCGGGTAATTGTGTTTGTCTATCAGAGGAACATCAGAGGAGTAATTGGAATTATTCGAACCTCGTGATTTGTACCGGCTGACCTGGTCATTTAAATCCATTTAAATTAATTAAATCCATTAGCGCCAACGGTCGCGCGCTGTGACCGAATGGAGAGTTTTTCTTTATTACATTTATTTAATATTTACATTTTATATGCAACCATCCATCATATTGTATATTTGTAAACATGGATCGAATTGAAATTTTCATCGACTACCTGCAACATTGCTGCGTGCCTTTATCCTTTGTACTTTGCTAATCCACGATGGAATTATGAAACTACTAAAGGATTCCTTTACCTTTGCATTTTACGCTGCGTTGATCGACGTAGAGGACTAGAGATCTTTAGTGAAAGTATTTATGCGAGCGTACTTAATTATTCAAAATCGCTATTTATACGCGCCTATAAATTCGATTGGGCTCTTCGTGAAATCTCGAGATTCGATGTACAGTGGTCAAAGCGGTTCGTCAATTTACCCTTAAAGGCTGGTAAATTCATTAAACGCCACTTTAAGCGCCGTTAAGCCTAATTCAAATTGCGCCACTTGTTCTTAATTGCCAGGATCGCCTCATAACGCTCACGGAGCGCCGGCTAATTTTACACAAAGCCAATATTCGACAATATAACGTAATTACGCAACGTCGGCACGATGCACGTTACTGAACGCTTAATTAACTCGGAACGTCAAGCTAAATGCAGTTGGTTTTCGCCTCAAATATCCTTTGGCTCCCGAATCCAACCGCGTATTTAAAATAATATTTTTACGATCAGACGTTTCGATGTATCGCCACGAATTATTCCTGTCGAGTAACCGCTTTGGATACCTCATTTGTTATCAAGACAAATTAATGTAGAAAGATAATGTCGGAGTAAGGACGAAATTGAGAAAGAAAGTACGTTTTATACCATTAAGTGGAAAATCAAGAAACCTAGTTTTGATCGTACAAATATATAAATACGTATATACACTGTATATATAAATTATTAATGTTTACACGTCATATTATCCTTTATTGTATTATTAGTAAATTGAGCTCATAGTTGATTGTTTATCATAAATAAATTCGATCATGCTTTTAAAGTCTAGCAGCAGCAGCGTTATATCATGTCCCCACTCTGCTTCGATCATACGCGCATTAAAAATCTCCGCCAATTTCGGTCCCATTCTCACGTCTCCATCGGCTGATAATCATGACCCGTGTGCATTCCACGCTCACACTGCCGCCTCTATCGATTTATCCCCTCTGGAATTGCAGCCTGCGCGATGCGCCTGCATTTGAGTGGACCTTACAGCATAATTTGTGGTACGAATTTCACGGGTTAACCCGATATTATCCGAGATAGTCGATCGATCGTGGCGAATTATTGGTATTGTTCACTTCCGTGTAGAATTACCGGCCTGCCGAAAAACCGTTTGAAAATTATTCCTCGCACGTGATATCTCCTTCCGCGCATTTCGCCAACCGATAATCGCGAATCGAGAATATCAAAGGCCCGTTTCGTGCTGCTCATCGGTTTATTCGTATTCCGTATTCGTGGCGAACCTACGTAGGTCTGGCGCCGCGCGAGATCGTTGATTTTAATTAATTTAAAATATTAATTCAAGTAGAAATCCCGCGGGTCTTGAATACCCTCCACGTGACTGGAAGCCTGGAATTATAATGTTCCTGAACCTTGATACTACAAGTACGAATGCACGAAACGATACTAAGGTATATTTGTAAAGAAGTACGACGCTCGATTCTACGCCAAATCTCGACCTTAGTTTATTCACCTTTAGTTTCATCTTTACTCGATTCACATTGATTCACCAATCGTTTCAATAGTTCCCTGTATATATATATATATATATATATCCATCTTCGAATAAACCATATTTTTACCAACACTCTTTTACAACAGTACTAAAATACTCCTCAATAAGATAACCTTAGCAGTTCGTAATTAAAACGAAGGAGAAACGCTTAATACTACAGAAATTTCACGGCCTTCCACATGGTCGCTTGATGGACACAATCGTCTGGACAGGGACCACTGGTTTCGGCTAATTTCGAGACGCATATCGACCCGCTGCGGAGCCACGTTACTGTCGCGTTTCCTCGACGACGTAATATGCATCCCAAACCTCGTTACCACCTTGACAACGCGAAGATGATTCCCCAGCAGTCGAGGCGATCCGTTCTTTCGACGTGTCTAATGCCGGAAGGGCACTAGGAGCGCAGGGCCTGCGCGTAATTTGGTTTCGAACCTCGAGACTCGATTACGCCCTTTCGACGTGACGCGCGGAATATTTTCCATGCCTGTCGAGGATACTTGAAAACGAGCGCCTGTCGACGCCACGGCGCATATCGATTCGGCCAGGTTGCAAGGGCTTTGAAGGCAGCCTCGAAGGTTCTCCGATTTTCGACTCGCTTGGATTCCACTGTCGTTGTCGAGCTCGTGGCCCTGAGGATGCGAGGCGGAGTAGAAATTGAATTGTTTCGTGTACCTCGAAAGGCGACGACACTTGTTTCCTGAGATACGGAGATCGTTGAACTCGAAGGTAGTTGATCTGTATTTTTTTGATTTGAGTTTTATGAGGTTGATGAACAAGTATTAGTTATTCGTTAAATATTACCAAGTGAAACCGAGCAAGGTGTCTAGGAGCAATACTTCACGGTTGATCTTTGGTGGATTAACTTGAACTTTGGTGCGAGGACACTCGATCTACGAACCTCTGGTTTTCACCTCGGTTGCATCGATTCCTCGTTGCACGAGATTATGAAGAAAAAGATCGCGCGTGTTGAACCACAGCGATTATCGATTAATTTCCTTGATATTACAGGGAATATCTCAAAATTCACGGAGGAAGTCATTTTGATAGAAGACACGGGTTTGGAATTAAAAATTGTATATTTCGTATCGATTCGTGAAGAATATAGTACAGAATTATGTATAGAATAGCAGATCGGGTAAACGCCCTCCGCAGCTTTGCTGATACTCTTTTCTTGAAATTTTCAAATCTTACGCGTATTTTGGATCGCCCCCTACATTACTCAAACCATTCCTGGCTTTCTTGAATTACAAGCCTTTATATAGAAACCGTACACTTACATCGCGGAGGATTGTAAAAGCAAGAGCGATATTTCAACGAAATGCTGCACATCGATCGAAGTCTGCGCCCTGGTGACCCGCGAAGCGAATGTATCGTTTGACCTAGAACTTTGATAATCCGGGTGGAGCAGCTGGTGCTCCGGCTGAATCTATGAACCTCTTAAATCACGCGGAAGCCGCGTCGCGGATTTTTGGAACGTTATCAAGAGGGAGTTACGGCGGAATTTCCTCCTTTCCAAAGGCGCACAATGTCTGCTCTCGAGCTATCGAAATTGAAAATCGTCCCCGAAGCTCCTAGGAAAAGAAGGCGAAACCTTGGATAAAGCGGATATTCATAGAATTCTATTAGAGCCTCGATTTCGTTGAAATGGCTTCCGCGAACGACATCCGCGGAGACCTACGCGTGACTGGAGACAAACCTCCTTCGACGGCGATAAATCCATCCGGATTTTCTCGCTGCATCCGGAGGAGATCGATGGATCATAAGATCGCTGAGATTTGTTAGATCTTTTTTTTCTTCTTTCAACATTTTTCAAGGAGGAGGAGATCGATGGATCGTAAGATCGCTGAGATTTTTTAGACCTTTTTTCTTCTTCTT
The DNA here is from genome assembly GCA_038496175.1 of Ampulex compressa. Classification (NCBI taxonomy): domain Eukaryota; kingdom Metazoa; phylum Arthropoda; class Insecta; order Hymenoptera; family Ampulicidae; genus Ampulex; species Ampulex compressa. The sequence continues at coordinate 32,816 of JBCFXI010001558.1, read as the reverse complement.
TCGATATTTTTCAAGGAGGAGGAGATCGATGGATCGTAAGATCGCTGAGATTTTTTAGACCTTTTTTCTTCTTCTTTCAACATTTTTGGAGGAGGAGGAGATCGATGGATCATAAGATCGCTGAGATTTTTTAGACCTTCATTTTTCTTCTTCTTTCAACATTTTTGAAGGAGAAGGTGATCGATGGATCATAAGATCGCTGAGATTTTTTAGATGCAACCTCCTCCACTTTCATTTTCCTTCTTCTTTCAACTTTTTTGGATACATCTCTTAATGATACAGTATGACGTAAATAGGTAATTACACCTGGTTCATCGCACTGTGTTAATATCATTATAGCTTGAAAAGGACTTTGCATGGAAGTTCAAACGTCGCTCTTTATTAACAAAAAGTAATGTGAAAGAACGAATGTCGTTTAGAATAAAATGTCATTTACCTTTAAAACGCTGGAATTTTTCATGTTTAATTTTGAAACAATATTTCATACTCCATATCCATATCTTCCACTCCCTCGTGTATTATAATCAGACATCGAAACGGCGCATCGATGCACAGACTGCCTTAATAAACATTCATTGAAAGAAACTTATCAGGAGATCTTTATTAACATTTATTCGTGAAATTTTATCGAGGCACCTTATTCATCTATGAACGCCCCACTGTGCAAGACCGACTTCCAACATCCAAGGCTGAAACTTTATTTCCGCCCCACGTCCAGTTTCCCTCGAATCGAGTAAAAGAAGGGACACTTGGATGTCCCGAGTGTCCGTCGAGTTGGGCGCGTGTTCTGCACTTCGAATCGGGGCTCGTCTTCGGGGGGATTAAATGGAAAAAGTCGAGGAAGGCGTAAACATTGGCCGTGATCTCCTTCGGCGAGGTTCACTCAATCTGGGCGATCGTATTGCAGCTAACTCGATTCGATAAACGGCATCTCCGAGATGCCAGCTATCAAGGGGAGATTTCTCCCCTCTTCTACCCCCTCCTCCACCCCCCTGAGCCTGGGAGTTAAGGTTAATGCTCTCTCAAACACGATCCTCCTCGAAGCGACTGCGTCTCCACGTCCTCTTTTCTCATCGACTTCCTCTTTTATCTCGCAGCCGCGAATTCCACGTATTTATTTCTATTTAATAGCTGTAAAACAAGATCGTAAAATACACGTGGATATCACTAAAGGTCCTCGATATAATAAATTAGGCGGGCGACCTCCTTGCTCGTTGTTAATTTAAGAACAATAGGAGACTCTTGCTTGGCAGAGGATACTTTATGTACGAATTCTGGATCTGGTTTTGTGGAGTTAGGATTACAGTCGACTATATTGATAGTTTTCCGGGGAATTGATAATAATTTCTGCCACTGGTGAGTGGATCAAATAATTCAATGATTATTTAATTATGTATTAATATGAAAGTGCGTTAATGGATGTTTTTAGACCAAGAATCGCTGATTATCTTTATAAGGAATCAGTGTTGTATAAAGGTCAGTGGAGAATGTTATATATTTATCGGTATATCCATTTTCGAATATTAAATTTAGGGATATTATTACAATTAATATTATGATATTGTTGAATTTAATATTCGAATGCGGTTATGTGGGGAATTATGACGTTTGTAAAGGAGCATATCGAAACAAGGTCGTTTTATTTGAGGCCAGGTGCGCCCGACTCCGTCATCGAAATCCGGGCATAAATTATTTGGCATTAAATCCTAAACGTAGGCGTTGGCTTATTCCTTAGAGCGTTAAATCGGTAAAGGTCGCCTTTGAAATCCTGGTACGCGCGATCAAAGTTTTCGCTAAGATTTGGCATGATTTTCTGGCAGCCACTCGAGGATTAGCCATTTTACGGATCGCGCTCCGCATCGATCACCCCATTCGACTTAAATTCTCCATAATACCCCGCTTCGTTCCTTCAGCTTCCTTTTTTTATCCAATGGATTTATAAAAAAAAAGGAAAAATATATGACAGTTATTTCTCCAGCTTGCCCGGCCGTCGATCCAATAATCCTCCAGGGTGACGGGAGACGATTGCTTTTTCTCGAAGATAAATCAGAAACATATTCTCGAAACTGGTTCGATATACGAGAAATTTACTCGTGCCTTTTTATTGCTTATTCCTTTCTTTATGTATCCACCTCCTATATTCGTACTATTTTTCGTACCGTATAATAACACTCGAATTACCAGCCACTCTCGCGACATGCTTAAAACACCAGGTACATCTTCATGAAAGAAAGAGAGGCGAATGGAGATTTGATTAAATCGATATAATAATCTAAATACTGCATGAAAATCATGGAAAATCTAATAAAATGTCGTCGTAAAATGCTATTATTTATTAGAGACACGACTGACCAGTCATTTGGACCGATTCCGTAGTTTTAGTATTAAGGATGTATTCCAGAATACTTTGCTATCGGTTAAATTCGATTATATTTTCGACGACTCTTTGGTTCGGTTTGAGAGCGTGCGATGAAACTCGCTTCGTCTGGGGTTACCTTTTATTAGAAAGTGCCGTGGATGCTTGCATGCTATTATCCGTGATTCATGCCTCTGATGCACGCGATATTTGTTCCGCCGTTTATCCGGACTGCCGCTTATTCATCTCGAAAACATATTGCCGGGCATACTTTTCTGACATTAGCCGTGCGATGCTGGGATTTAGTACGGCCTCTTAGCATCTTGTTTGGTGGCCAAAAACAATACTCGAGCGACCTCCTTCGACAAAGCCTACTCTTTCTAAAATTAGTCGACATCACTTTTCAGCTAACACTTTGCAGCGCTGTCCGACGAAGTCGGGCCTTCGATGTTTCGCGTGAATTTCGGCGCCTCGATGTCGAAACTTTAAGTGGTTAAGCACTGTAACACGATATACCGATTTTTAGGCAAAATACCCGTTTGAAATTCTTGTCATATTTAATCTCCTTTTTGCCATATGAGTTTTTATTCTAGAAACGACGGAAATATATAATGTAGAAAGAATAATATGAAGGTAATACTATAATAATTAATATAATAAAATAGTAGAAAGAATAATATAATATTAATTTAATAAAATAATACAAAGAACAATATAATAATGATATAATAGAATATTAGAAAGAAAATCGAAGGATAATAATATGACAAAAAGGATGCTTTTCGCTGCGACGTCTAAACAGATTCTGAATATCGCGCATGTACAATTGTTAAATCTCTACAGCAGAACCGTAAACAGTAATTTACTTTGCTGGTATTTCACTGCAAACTCGTTTCCTCATTAACCTCCGAATAAAAATGTATAACGAAGCGTGCTCGTGGGTGCGAAAAGGACTTAACGATCGTGAAATTTGTGTCTTGAAGTGCACGCTAATCGTTTGACGTCGAGTTTAAGTTTGGCACACTTGTCGAATTTCTCGGCACGGTTACCGCGAACTGCAAAATTAGGTCGCACGGTTTAAACAATACGCCGAGTCCACGCAACTCGGATAATGGCCTCACTTTGCGCACACTGCATAAAATGAGTCTTTCAGCCGGTAGCCCGTAATCCGGCGAATATGACTGACACTTTTATGTAACGCGGCTTTACGTTAAAATCATTATCGAATCTTGCGAGGGTACGCAAAGTACGCGCTCAACGCGAACGTTTAAAAGCTGCTTGCAACGTAAACTCAAATATATAAATACAATGATACTAGAAAATCTTTTATCACTGAAAGCGAGAAAAATGGTGCATTTCATATTTTATACCTTAATTATAATTAACATATTCCCAAAATTCACGCAAAAATTAACTTTGATAGAGAACACATCGTAATTAAAATTTCTAAATTGTTTATCTCTTCATTAAGTATACAGTGTAGAGTTATGTGTCAAATAGCATATGAATCCCACTCTTTTCCCGAAAATTATCAAATCTTGCACGAATAAAAATCACACACAATTCCTCTCTTTATTCGTATACCAGAAGGTAATACGCTTAGAACTTTAAAGGGTATCATCGCATAAATCCACTCATCTCTCTTCTCTATCCCTCACACGTCTTCGCGATCAATATCGATACCCGTCAGCACATAGTGACCAATAATCCCAGCATCAAAGCCTCTCGATCAAGATTCGATCGCCCCTTACCCCGAACCTTGGCGCATAAAGCTCGATGCGTGCAGGATGAATAGGAGTACCATTTCATCTTGGCGCACGAAGCTCGAACACGAAGTCGCACGTCACGACTCTTCGGCTCCGCAAAGCCGGCGGATCCGCAGATCGAGAGCTGTGCATCGAGATAAAACTTCGAAGATGGAACTGCGTGAGGCTGCCAGGCCCTCTCTCTTCCTCTCTCAGAGCGCATCCTCTCCTCGCATCCGATGCAAATGCAGAGGGAGGCCCCATTGGCGCTATCTGAAAACGACGCGCTTAAATATAGCGTCTCGCCGGTCCAGGGGCTTCGCCCACCCACCGAGATTCTGATACTTAAACGCATCCAACCGCTTTCCCATTCGCACCGGGGTGCCCGCTAAAATTAGATATCGCTTTGTGCTTAAAGCCCAAGCGCATCCGTAGGAATACGCCGCGGCTGGCGCATTGTTTTCATTGTTGCGAGGATAGGCCATTGTCGCCGGCCGGCCGGCGCGCGGAGTTGCGAAATTACTCGCGGAAATTATCGCGCCAAAACGGACGCGTTTCGTGGCGCGCTAACGCGCCGCTTCCCAGAAGCGAGGCGGATATTAATAACCGTGAAGGATTCGCGCCTTTGAAATCGACGATCGCGGCAAGGAGTTCGAAGGTTTTGTCTGGATTCGGTGCTGGATGGAATTTTTGAGTAGGTTTTGGGATGAGTAATTTGGAAGAACGTTTGATTCGTGGGTCATTGTAAATACACTATGGTGTGTCATGGCAGCTAAGGATCGGTGTTCTAGGGAATTTCAGGCTGCATGGTTCTATATTTTGAATATGGGTTTGGTGAATATTTTTCTACGACTGGTTTTATCTTGGTCTTTTTGTAATACTTCTTTACTTTTCTTATATTTTAATCAATATTTTGTATATGACTGGGGTCAATTTTACACCAATTTCATAAGTTTTATGTTTTCTATGAAGAAGTATAATATTGTTCAAATACTATTCTGAACACAAGTTTGGATTTCTACTCCACGACACCAATTTGTCTTACAAACATCCAAGAGCCGTCCAAAGTATGACGATTATTGTAACAAAAATTTATTGGTGAATATCCCAAGAGTCCCTACGTCCTGATAGTGTGGTAGAGTTTATCTCTTAATCTTATGGATATTACTCGCGAACATTATAGAGTGTAATAAAACCATAAACACTATGATATCATGACTTATAATTTAAATCGTAGAATGCTTTCTGGTACTTTTATACGTAAAATGTTAATAAATGTTCTTAATCCTTCGCTAAAATAATTCACTTCGATATTAGGTTGCGGTGCTCGTTTTCCAGCGGGGCGGATATTAAACTTCTTTTTGCCTGGACCGCGGAAAAAAATCTCAGGATATTGAATTCGCAAACGCTCCCAGTTCCTGCTGTAAACCTGACCCCCGCTGGCGTCACGCCAATTCGACCAAACTATGAAAAATCACGCGCCTGACACGCGAGATAACGACACCGGGATCTCGTAGCCGTGCGTCATTAATATTAGTCGCCTCGTTTTTCGAGCATCTGCCGGAAAGTGTATATAATTTTCCGGGTTCGTTGTCGCTTCATAAAGCGCACCAGTTTTGAAATCTCGCTTTACTTTTATTTTTCGCAGCTTTACTTTTCCGACCCCCTTTTTTCCTGCCAATTTCGAGCATTTCTGCCCTGCGGAAATCCATTTTTGCGCAGAAACGCCACGATTTGTTTTTGGATTCTGATAGCTGGCGCAGTTTTCACGTGGTCAAATTTCTCTACAAATTACATGCCCCGAGCCCTATCAACTATTCTATACCAAACCCGACAGAATTCGTGCCTCTGTATTTCGTACCTACGCGAACTTTACATCCACGTACAAGGCTTTCCCAAATATCGAAACTCCGAAGAACCGACAGCTTTCTCAACAGTGTTAACCTTAAAACTACCAGCCACATCCCTGAAGTATTTATAACCACTGTATATACTTTTAAAGAGAAACGAGACAAGGAACGAATATTCGTGTATTACTAAAATAATCCACGTTTCGCGATAAGATCGTGAGAAGTCTTGGAAAATGCCAATGTCGCGCGATTAAAGGGAAATTTAAAAAGTGTTCTTTAAAATTTAAAAACAAAGTCGATACTCCAGTAAATCGCACATAAAAGCACAAGGAGGGACTACGTGAGAAAACACAAAGTATAATGGACAATAAATACGTATTTCCTGATTGTTTTGTGCAAAATCTCTGAGGTTTCGCGACTCTCTTGACAACGATCGTCTTTTCCACCAACGATTCTCGAACAACGAGCGGAGGACCGCTCGCATAAGGTACACTACCTTACATCGCCTTCGCACCTGTACAGCTCGCCACGTCTATTCCATTACAATACCAAAAGTGCGTCAAACACGGAAACCACGTGAACGATGGCCATTCGTAACGCAGAGGGCGATTAGCAGTCGTCACGCGATAGGACAATTTCACGAGCCTAAAATTCGGCCTGGCGTTGCGAAGGGCCATTGGACTACTTTGGATTCGCACTCGCGAGACTGGCGAGGAATACGTAAAGGTACGGACAGTACAATGGGCTGCCACGTCCATATCCTTCGAAGGTGAGACACGCGAGAATGTGATTCCGCGAGAAAACGAATTTTATCAAAAATCGCCCAATGGTGCGTCGAATTTTCCAGAGGAACGTCGCTTATATTAAATCGCTCTCGATATCAAGGCCACGCTTGCGAAGCTAGACATCGTTAGTAATCATTTCTAAGGTTAATGAGGATTACAGAAAAATGTCTAAGAAACGTTTAAAGTATTTACAAAAAGTATTTTCATTAATTACAGCCGCATTCGGGACAAGAAGATAAATTAAAATCTTCGAATCAATAAGCGTTATGGGATATCCGATCGTTTTTTCTTAAAATTCAAGAGATCGATCAAAGTACAGTCACATATATATAGATATATAGATATGTAAAGAGAGAGCACTTCATTGAGCAGGCACATTGTTCACTATCACGAAGCTATTCACAAGCAAAACTTACATTCGAAAGCTCATCGATTTATCGATAACCACAAACTCCGCGGTAACTCCACGTCCTCCGATCGCGCTGTATCGACCACTAGCGAAGTATCGAACGGTACCATTGACTCTTTCAGCTTCCTCACCTTCCTCCAAAGCAGATCGATCCAGGCGAGATGCTGAAAAGACCGAAGAAAGTCCAAGGGACGCCCAGCGCGTTTTGATGCTCCAGCCAGGAACGAGCACCACTCCGATCCTCGATGAGACTCTAACCAAAGAGCCCGAGGAGGAGGACGCCATCTTCAAATGATTTTCTGACGATCCCCCCTCGCTTTCGTCCTTCTCCCTGTCTTCATCCATTCCAAGGCTGCTCCCCTGAGCAGCGCCTAGCCGGAGGAGCGAACGATCGAGGATGGACGAGGAGGACGCGGAGGAGAGGCGCGAGGCGGTGACCCTGGTGAGCAGGACCGTGAAGAAGTCCACCAAGACCCTGAGCACGGCCTCGACCTCCTCCAGGTTCGCCTCGAAGAGCAGCCAGATCCTGGTCAGGCGGCAGGACTCGGGCGAGGACTCGGACACGATGGAGTACACCTCCGAAAATGAGGTGGAGAACATACCCAAGGACGAGGACGTCACACCGGAGCCACTGGTGACCGACGAGAAGGGCAACCGCCTGTCTGGAAGGGACAGGCACTCCCTGGACGTCCCTGAAGAGGCCGAGAGCCTGCTCCTGGGTCGACACAATCTCACGAGGACCACCATCAGAGTGAGCGAGGACGAGTCTAGGATGAAGTACGGCGGCACCAGGCTGGGACTCTTCATGACCGTCAACCGCAGCCCCCAGTCGAGCTCCAGCCAGGAGGACTACGAGCCCGAGGTCAAGAGCATCTCGAGGCTGCAGAAGCATCAGCAGCAACAGCAGCAGCATCAGCAACAGCAGCAGCATCAGCAACAGCAACAGTTCTTGACCACTGGAAGTAGCCACGTGACTGCGCGATCGATGGAGAGTTTGAGGAGCTCGAGGAACTTCCTGAGCGCCGATGAACGCTACAGCGAGGACTCCAAGTCCCTCGAGTCCCTGTCGCTGTCCTCCGAGACGCACGTGGCCAGCTCCAGGAGTCAGTACAGGAGCTTCCTCACGACCTCGACGAGGGACGTGCGCAGGATCGTGACGGTCGAGTCGAAGAGCAGCGAGAACCTGCATCGAGAGGAGAGCTTGAACGCGGAGGTCAGGCGCGGGCTTTTCGCGAATACAGGCCTGGAGAGGAAAATACCGCAGCACCTGAGTCTGCCGCCGCCATCGAACGTCTTCTCCCTGACGAGTCCAGGCGGGAGCGACAGGAAGATCACGATACTGAGTCCGCACTCGCCTGTGCACACCAGCGAGTTCCAGTTTTCCGCCCAGACCCTGAAGACCAGGCGCAAGAAGGCGATCGTCTTGCCGAGGTTGGTGTTGCCCAGAAGCGAATCCGAGGTCTTTTTAGAGTGAGTAGAAAAATGATAGAGTTGTAGTGATCTCGGTGTCCGCCAACTTGAGAATGAGGAAGAGAGGTATCCGTCGTTTCTCTGACCTGGATATACATATTTCTCTTGATCATTTCGAGTAGTGCAGTTTAAAGTTCATTTTTCCTTCCTTCTTCTATATGTTTTACTTTGTTTTATTTTTCTACCGCACGTGCATTGTCCTAGCAGAAAGAATGGCTGAGATCTCAGAATTTGGATTTCTGCCAATCTTGTTTTTCTGCTTTTATACTTGTATGTCACGCGCAGTTGTAATCGAGAGATGAAGTTACTTATCAAGAATGAAGGTAGGGCAAATTTTGGATTTTGTTAATATTATCGATGATACGTTCGAGGTTTGTATGGGATACTGACCTGAAATCTACTTGTAAAGTCTTTTTTCTAGGATACTTATTTTTCAGTCTCGATTCTGTCAAATTCAGCTGTGCTTGTCAATTAAACTCCTTAAAAAATTTGCCCTCTGGTCTTGGAAATAAGTTTGTCTCGCGATGATCGCTTCTTCGGCACGTTAATTATGCGCAACTGGGTCAGCCTCGGTTGTTCGCCGGATCTCACGCCATTAAGATGGTCACTGTCCAACTTCCAAAGTATTCTTGGTTCATGATAACTGCTTTACCGGTGCATGAACTATCCTCGAAGCAATTTCTCGATGATACAAATTGCAAGATCGTGCGGGTTACGATAATGAAACTTGGTACTAACGCGGATTATTCAGTGCGGAATTAGGAGCTTCTCACTTGGAAGACAATATTCTTATATTTACCGATTCTTATGTAAATTGAGAATTGTTTTACAAAGATTACAAATGCAAAAGGCATCACACATCAATATGCATTAAATTTATATTTCGTATATAAAACGTCGAGTTCCTTTCTTTATACGAGGATCAAAGGCTTGGATTTTTCTTGCATATCACGATGGATCCAGATTATTACTATTATTACAAAGATCATTACTTAACAAAAGGCTGTTGAAGGAAAAAATCCAAGGCAAAGTGTAGAATATTAGAAATCCATCGCTGTTTATATATAACCAGGAAAACGTAACGTTTTCATGGAAGTTCAAGTTCCTATCAACCAGAACGTCCTAGCTGAAACCTCTTTCTTGCCCTCAGACCCTATTCCTTCCAGGACTGAGTTAGGATCACACGTACTCCCAAAGTGCGCATCGCGCTCCCAGTCAGTTGCATTCCCGTGTAATTATTTCTGTGCCCGGACTGTTGAAACAGGTGGACCCTGAAAGCTCCTCGCGAAACAGGGTCTCCGCCTCTGTTTAGGATTAATTTGATGATGTTTGATCAGAGCGCGCCAGCAGCTCGAAGGGCGCTCCAAGGCGGAGTAATAACTAATTACACGCCTCGCTTAGGATGTTTGACACGTTCCTTTAACGTCGCGTATTTGAGGAGGACCTCGAGGACCCCGAATCCTGGCAGCTAGGATTTAATTCGGATTTTCTCGCGGCTCGAAAGCAAACCTCGTGGAATTCTACTTGGGCGTCGACTGAAAACGGGATTTAAGGGGTTCGACCGTCGTGCGTGAGCATAAATTCGCTCTAAGCCTCGGTCGCGCGAGACTCGAGTTGCGGTATTACAATTATTCTGAATCCGCGTAGCCTGGCGGAAGATCGTTTAAAGCTCGCTTAAAGCAAACCTGAGACGCCCTCGTTGAGGATTATAAGTTCTTATCGCCCGCTGGATAGCCGGGAGAATCTTGGCTTAACTGCGCTTCGAACTTCAGAAAAGATGCATATATATATATATATACAGATATTTGAATAGAGAGACACGCGAATATCCGAAATGCTCGTTCCGGATAATTACGTGGGAGGTCCTTTTCTTCTCATCTGCGATTAATTCCACGGATCAGGCCACCTGTCGATTTTATCGCGAAGAATTCTCCTCTCGTTGCTGAATCGATGAGCGCGAATTAACTGTTTCGAATGAAATTCGGACGGTGCTCGAACGTGGCTCTGACTTCGAAAGGATTTAAACTGCGTATTGTCCTTTTAGGAATGACGTTCGATGGGCGAGATTGCATAATGGAGTGGAAACGGTTAATGGTTTTGCTCGTAATGTAGCGTGATATGCTAATGGAATTGCTCGCTGTTTTAATCGTCGGGCGTAACGCGTAACTCTTTCAGATCCATTTGAGATCGCGATTGCATCGCGAATACTACTTCGAATCCGATGTTCGGTTCGTCGATCTTTCGACGACTTCAGATCATCGTCGATGAGATGTTACGTCACTCCTGCGATTTGTTTGCACTCGTATTTCGAGAGAATGGAAAGGGTAACATTGAAACGTATACTGGTTTTAGAAACAGAGGAGAAACACGGTTGGAGCGAATCGCGGTACGTCGTGCGAAAACTGGATTGCGTCAGATTTGGACGTTTTTTATCGATACAGGCTGTCGGAAATGGTACGATTTTCATCGAACGCGCAAACGCGAGAAAATATTCCAGGATGAAAATTTTTAATCGCTCAACGTTCCCATCGATTCGTTGATATTTGTGAGCGGGAAAGTAATTAAGCAGGAGGTTCGATTATTTAGTATTTGGGCTTTTTTAATAACGAGAATTCGCTTTACTCCTCGTACACGAATAGAACAATGCTTTTCGTTAATTACTTTTCCCTCATCGTGTTTTAAATATTTGTAGCCGACGTTTTGCGTTCGCTTCTACGTTTTATTCAATGCAGGCTATATTCGAAATCGAGAGAAACAGTATTTTCTCGCTGCGTCAACGCATCGATTTCATATTCCGTACAAACAATCCATTTTGCTTCCGGCTGAAAGCGATAAATAAAAATGTCCCGAATCAAATTCGAATATCATCTAGAATATTTCATACCTAAAAGAAGAACGGAAAGTGGTTCGGCTCACCAGCAGCTGCAGTTTTGACAAAAACATTCAATCTTCGCCCAAAAATATTATCAAAATGTTACCAAATGTCACTCAAAAATATTCGAATAATCGTTACTCGAATAGGAGGAATCGTTATTTCTCACGAGTAAAATTACAATAAAATTTCTCAAAGTGAAATTTACAGATTCGACTGTCTGCTCCATCTAAACTACGTTCACGAAATTCTTGGCTGTCGCCAGAAAAGGATAACGATACACAATGCGTCCATTTGCCGCCTATCTTCAGCTCCAGCGACGATCGCTTCTTCTTCCTCGCAGCGTTTGCTCTCGAGAAAAATTCCACTCCCCTGGAATACTCCGAGCTTTGCTTTCGTTACGTTCTTCGTTATTTAGCCCAGCGCTCCGCAACCTTTTATCTTCTACAGAATAGCAACGTTTTTTAGATAATTCCAATGTAGACCACGAGTGAAAGCTTACTAATGCACGGATTACAATAATTAGTATATATATATATACATATTTCTATTAGACAGTTTAAAAAACACAGTAAAATAGTTCTATGCACGTGGATACATAAATAAAAGTGTATAAAGCAGTTTATATGAAACACCAACGCAAGAACCAAAATATACAGTTATATATTATATATAAAACGATGTCTTCTGTATATTTAAATATAAATCTTGTCGTTCGGCACTTACGTCTACTTAATCAAAGTGAATTCGAACATAATAATTCATCGATGAGGTATTCAAGCTTATTTCGATGAACATACGCATTTTATATTTGGCTCTATATCAGAAAGTGCTACCCGAGGTTCATGATCGAGACCCTTTAAACACGATGCTCTGTTATTTTTAACGAGAACCAGTGTCAAAAGATAATCTTTTTTATTCTCGAGAAAATCATCGCGGCAGAGCAGTGTGCCAAGGCACGGCGCTTGCGAAATACTGATTCGGTCCTCTGCCGGCGGTTCTTTGATGCCTTCTGTAAAATCTTCCGCCGTAACTTCCCGCTTCAAAAGGGAGAAGACGAAGGAAAAAGGGAGGAAGAATGGAAAAAAAAAAATGACATCTCACCGTCGAGTAAATCCGCGCGACGCGTCACAGGGAATCCAATCTCGAAAAAAGGGCAGGATTTTTGTTAGCTTTGCGTTAGCGTGCCACGGCATTATCCTCAACAGAGGTTCTCTTCCTGCTTTTATCCCGGCGGATCCTTGGAGGATGGTCGCCGCCCCAGGCGTTTATGAAACTCTAAAGATTTACACCCTGATTCCTGCCCTCGCCCTCGAGCCACCGTGTCGCGCGATGACGTCATAGTAATCCCTGGGAAATATATATATATATATATATATTTTTTTTTTAATTCATTTTTCGGCACCGACTGCTAAGGTCATTTGGCCATATATATATTTCCTTCTTCGAGAAACATGCCCAGGAGGCGTTAATCGTAAATTGCTTTTTTATCGATCCAACTTTGGTTGATAATAATTTAAGGTAGTAATTAAGCCAAATTAATTAATCCAACTTTGGGAAATAATGATATGAGGTAGTAATCGAAAAATCGTAATAAAATTGACATTATTCTAATTTTTAAACTATTTAAAGAAGTCAAGTAAATAAGTAATTATAATAATCAATCTTCGATTATTCGCCACTGATCCGTGGAACAATTTTATAATCGTTCACGATGTTATGATGTATTATTAAAAAAGTGTGCACGATCGTGGGAAGAAAATTCGAACGTTTAGAAACTCGCTAATCGTTTTATTAACCGCAAAGCACGATTTTTTACGGAAGCACTAAAGTCTCAACCTTTTCCATCGGGCCCTGGTGGATTCTTCACATCGCGAGTGAGTTTGCGGTAAAAGTTTCGGGCACGAGGATCCAGGCTGTTCGAATGATTTGCACGTAGATAACATCCACCTCGGATACGGGGAATATTAAATTTCTACGCCTTATCTTTACAATACTCCCACCCCCCGCCTCCTCCCTCTGCTGTGGGCGTTCCACCGTAAAAAGGGAAAAGGAAGATTATATTAATTAACTCCGGGCCCCGCGAATGTTAGCGGGAGAAGATAAATTCAGAGTTGATTAAAACTTCCTACGGCTGCCGCTTTTAGTGGAGTGATTTTTTAATTTGATGTACGCACATTTCGGCCCACAGATCCCTCCTCGAATCCGAAAGATAATTTTCCGGGACTCGAAGGGATTTTCCGCTTATCCTCCGCTTGTTCTCGAACCAACTTTCTTTTAATCGCATCTTTTTACCGTGTATAATGTATCGACGAACAATGTCCGCCTTCGTATTTTCAATCTTGCTACTGTTTTTGTACAGACGAAGTCCAGCACAACGTTGAATAATATTCAAAACTGAATTCCTCTCTTCTTAATCCGATTATACTGCTTGGAAGAAGTTTCGAAGCGCGGAATAGTATCTACCTGTTTTTGTTCCGTAGTAGAAAGCTTTCCAGTCCTTGTTTCCCGGCATTGTAATGCCAGGCACTTAAATCTTTCGTTTCCTTTCTTTATCAGTCTGGATGCAATAACGTCAGAGGCGGAGTGTTCCTTTGAAACGAACGGCCAAATGCGACCTGTTCGAAAAGACCTTTCGAATCCCAGGGAGGTAGCGAAATTGGATTCCCGAATTATCGCCTAATGGCACCTTACAGAATGGACGTACTCGTATGCACCGCTTAAAATAGACTTTGCAGAAGTATTTTTCTTCCATTGCTCAGCCTTGTTCTTTATTTTTAAAAAATTCCTTTGCTTACAGAAATCGGTTTCAAGTATTAGATGTACGACTTTGCTTCCGTCGATTTTTTTGTCAGATATCAGGCTTTTATTGGAAAAAGCTGGTTATACATTTATGATTCAAAGTATTGTCCAAGGTGTATGCCTAATACTTTACTTTTTGTAAAATTCTAGAATCAAATCGCTAAAATAAATAGATAACCATGTAATCAATTTACATATCCTTACGAAGTAGTGAGTATTTAATTCTTCATCACTGAAATCGGATCCTTTCATGGAGAATCCATTACAAGACTAGAAGTGGAGTATAAATAGAGAAAATATACGATAACAAAATAATAATACATAATACACTCGCTAAGAAATATACTACTGCCTTATTTCAATATGTTAAACACGGATAAGCAGATAAATATAATTACCGCCTTATTCTCTACAAAGCTTACACCGATTATGAGAATTTCCCTCAGTTTCGCGACGCGAACTTTTCAAGTAATTCCCGGATTTTCGCCCCCTTTTTTGGTTACAAATTTCTCGAATCGCCATCAACGCGTCCGTGCAAACTGCACGCGTTGCAGGAAGCCGGAAGGGCTCGATATTCGAGGAGCGGCCGGTTAAACGGCTTAAATTAATTAATGCAAGCTGCGGGGCATCGCGCGCTGCCAAATTGCCATTTGATCCAAGAGCTTTGGGCCAACGAGGAGGATCGATGGCTGCTCAAATTGCCAAGTCATTTCCGCGCGTGGCGACATTTTCACAGAGGAGTCACGGGAAAACTTTAATTATACGGCTGTTAAGCCCCCGCACAAAAGCCCTCTGGCTGGTGATTTGATTAAAGGCGATCCTCGATTAGAGCCTGCAGCCTTTTTTTTTTCTCTCTCTCTTCGCCTGCATGGAACGTCCTTCTCGACGTTTTAACCCTTTGTTTATCAATTCGCTTTTTTCTACTCCGCCGTGGGATCTAATTATATAACGTCAAAGTGGAAGCTTATGGGGAAAAAAGTACATAAAATGTTGGAGTGTAGGGTATAGATATACGCGGAAGCGCTGACACGAATAGCGAGCAGGGACGAAAGCGGAGACTAAGGAGAAAGCGAGGCGTATTAAATGAAAATGGACGAAGTGCAAGAAATGCAAACCAGATGCATGCTCGCGTGTCTGAGCTTCAGTTTAGTAAGTCAATAGCAATAGATTTTCTTCTGCAGTGCTTTCCGTGATATATAAAATACTTGTACATCGTTATGCATGCGATATTAAATCGCCTTATAATTTAATGTACAAAAGAAATTGATTAAATTTAATAATCGATCAAGAGTACCGAGCGGGACCTGGATTTTCATAGAATTTTGTAGAATCTTTACTGAAATCTATAGAATCCTTGTAGAATTGAAGAAAAAAGAAAGGATCTATCGAGTACATTACTGTATGACAGAATGACAGAAGCACTCGCAAAGATCCTTAGAACGAGGTAGTGTTTCGACTCCAGCGAGTTGATCCGCGTGGAGAGAAAGGAGTTCGTCATCCTTCGAGCTTTTCCAAATAGACACAGAGTGCATCGAAAGGCTCGCGTCAATTTTGCGCTCGCAGAAAAAACCCCAACGTCGATCCCGTCGATTTGGATGTGCGCCAACGCGGAAGATTCGACGAGCCCGACTTTGATGCATCGCGAACCGTGGCACGACGATGGATCACCGACAATTAATGGCGGTCACTTTTTCTCGCCGGTGTTTCGCTCCTCGAGGCAGAATGCTGAAAAGTTTACGAGCAGGTGTTCAGGGTAATTGCGCATCAAACTTTTATCCCATTCACGATGTTCTCCCCGACGATTAATACGTATTCATCGAGTTACCAAAGTCGTTGACCTTTTCCAGCGGCGGTTCTTTTTTTTCTTTAATAATCTCGCGATCGATAAAGCACTTTCTTCCCTCTGAGTGGTGAAAAAAGAGAGCGGAGTTAAGCCATCGTTCTTTCATTGCGGAATAAAGTTCCCGATGCAAGGAGATCATCGTGGAAAAGTTTCTTATTAAACCAGGATTCGATGCGAACTTTAATCCTCGGCCAACGTGGAATTCCCTTTCCTTTCATAAAATCGATCCTTCCGCGAGATCATGTAAGTTTCCGAAGGCCCTTCGCCAGTCGTTCGCCGGATTAGTTTCTCCAAATAACTCCGTAATTATAAACCGTCCCGCTTGTACGAAATTAAGGAGCAGTTGTCCGATTTAAAGTCGTTAAGCGAGCCGTGGTCCCGACAGCGCGAAGGGGACGTAATTAAAGGGCAACTCGTTAGTCGGTAATCGCGTTC
Organism: Ampulex compressa; assembly: GCA_038496175.1. Classification (NCBI taxonomy): domain Eukaryota; kingdom Metazoa; phylum Arthropoda; class Insecta; order Hymenoptera; family Ampulicidae; genus Ampulex; species Ampulex compressa. The sequence continues at coordinate 16,249 of JBCFXI010001558.1, read as the reverse complement.
ATCCTCAGATTTTCTACGACATTTCTGCGGGAGATAAAGAGGTGGAAGGGGAGGAATACTATAAACGAGCAATTTCAGAGCTTGCCAGGAGTATTTCTCCATCCCTTGGAAGGTGTCGATGTTATTTATAGGTTTTTCCTTAATATAGCTTGGTTCAGTACCTTATACTTAATCATTTTCTAATATTAATGTTAAATTAATTCTCAATTGAATAATCTTTAATTATGTGAGCGACACAACCGTGACCATAATCATTAATATTCTACACAAAAATGACTAAAATCCTAACTCCAGGAAATCGGATAGGGAATTAAAATATAAAATGCGCGAATAAGTTTCTCGCAAAAACCAGAAATCATCGATTACAGTTTACAGATGTTGGAAATATTTTTAATTTCTCCTCGAACTACTATAGTCTCTAATAGACTAATTCCAATAGTGTTATCGCACTCACGATTCAATGAATTTTCTTTATATTTCTTCCTCTTCACAGTATTTTTCCTCTTGTCCGTAAAAAGTGTGGATACGAGGCTATTTATTCTTCCTCCACGAAGAATCGATATTTCAGCGAAGCGCAGAAGAAATTGAGCGTTCGAATGGAGGATATGAATTTACCGCGATCCGCCTTTAAAGCGAGAATTATTGCGCGAGATCGATGCCGCACGTCACTCCACTGCGGTTTGTGGAAAAGCTAGGCAACCTTGGTTATCCAGAGTTAAGTGAGTGGCGGTTCACCTGCGCTACTTGGAAAGTGTTATAAAATTCAACGGTGTTAGAGGCACTTATTCCTAGAGATCTATAGAGTTCAAACACTGGGAAGTAACCGCTCAGTGCTATATTCGCTTCCCGTACAATGACAGTGCCGATCGTAAAATACTCTAGCTTCTCCTTCAGAACCAAAATCGCTCTCTCGTCCATCCCACAATTATTATCATTCCTTCTCTTTTGTCGAATCGAATTCAAACGTCCACATACCATTTATTTGTTCGTAATAGAGTACGAAGCATAAAAAATCCCCGGTGTGCAAATCACATACGTTTTTTCCCTGAATTATTAGCCCCATAGGATTCGAGGCTGAACTCGTAATTCCGCGAAATCGCTTATTTGATCGAATCCTGGCGCATGATAATTCCATTAACGTAACTCTGCGGCTAATATTGATTAATGGGAGGCAACGATACGCAATTGTTGGTCGTCGCTGGCCGATTCTCGGACAGAAAGATCGATGCTGCGCCATTGTTTCGGGGCTTTGGCGCTCGCAACGCACGCGACCGCGCACCGTTTGCACTCGCTCTGGATTGGCGGGAGGGGGCTTTCGAAGCCGAAACGCGCGGCGATTATGTTTGGCGTGCCTGTGCAATGCAACTTTCAGCACATGTCCAATAACGTGGCCGTACAAGGACTATAATTACGCGCGCTTAAATTCGCTCGACCGCGAGAACAACTTCGTTATCGCAATCTGCGGCTGAGCAGATGAATAGAAACTACGAGCTTTTCGCGGTGAAATTTTGGCTTCGAAACTTTGCCTCCGAATTAATTCGTGGATTTAAATGTTGCCACTCGCGATCTCGGGGATGAAAGGGATACGCGAAAAGTGGGGAAAGCGGGTTAGGATGAGGATTTATTATGTGTTTCTATAGGCTGGGCCAACTACTGGTTTGTTTTTAAATTGCAGGCTATGGCAACAGTGGTGCGACCGATTTGCTTGAAATTTGAACAGCTTTTCAGTCTTTTCATTCTCAAATCGGAGACTCCAACCTTCGCGATAAAAAAGAATTTTGTTTTAAATATCGATGTAGACTCGTTTTATAGTGTTTTTAGTAACAAAGTTTGAAATGGGCCAGCCTTTATTTAGGAATATTTACTCTGTATTTCGTTGCGCGTGTTCTTACGGAGATTTCGAGAGATTGGGTATTTTTATCGATGGATTCAATATTTTTGCAGCTGAATATTGGCGAATATGCGACGCGAATGAGAGAGACAGAGAGAGAGATTATAAGGATCCAAGGGATTTCGTTGTGCGTAGCTTTAGACGCGGTTTCTATGCCGGACAAAATGGTATTAATCCAGAGCTAGGTTAATTGGGCCACCTCTTCGCGCTTGATTCATTTAAAATAAACCAGCGGGCTCGTAATTAACTCCGTCCTCTCGAGAATTCGCCTAACCGTCCTCAACAGAAGCGCCATAACTCATCCCCGACGACGCGTGAATCACGGTGCCGAAATACCTCGAGAAATCGTTCGAAGCTCGCGAGCTCTCAAGCCGCGAAATTCCGGGGAGAAAAGCGGCGGCATTCGAAAACAAAACAGCGAAGCGTGCGGCGCAATTTGCCTTTTGGCAATATTGTAAAACTTTCAGCGGCTTTTGGGGGGCACCTCGATGCCAAATTGCTGTGTTTATGTCGTGGGATTTTCGCGTCGCACGGAAGAGCGAAAATACGATAAATCGACTCGATCCTCGGTTAAATTTCTTTACTCCAGTTACTTACCCTCGTCCTTCGTCTGCCTCGAATTAAGAAGTTTCTTTGCTAAAGTTCGATGACTCGAGCAATGATGTTAATTGTGTGACACGATAATCCTATGATGTTAATGATATTCGAGATTATTAGAATCAAATGCTAATCGAGATTGTTGGGTAGATATATTATTTACGGATTAAACCGTGCAAATGTTTTCTGGTGGAATCGATCGATGGTCGAATATAGGGATTATGACAAGCATGAAAATATGCACGCGTCCAAAAATTCAGGGTTTATGTGACTCGTATAATATAAAGCTCGAATTTCTATTACGACTGATCAATTATTCGACCGTATATCAAGAAACATATTGTACAATATGTTTATACAGTTTGTATATCAGAAGAGTGAAAACAATGGGGTTCAAACGATTGTGATTCGATTGGGGAATAGATTTTCCTTGTTAACGACAAACACTTGCGACGTTCGCCGAGTATACGCTTGTCCAATCGAAATTGCGATTCTGATTGTCGTCGCATTGTCCACCGTCACTCAGCTGAGCACTGGACCGAATCTATTGCTTTCGGCTAAGCAAACCAACTGACAGCTTTCTCGATTCGGCCAGTGCATTGGGACAATCTGGCTCGTCGAAGCTGTGCAAATTACCCTGGAGTTTAGAGAGCAAATTAAATTCCTCGTTACCACTCCTGCTTTCCCTAATGATCTTTAAAAGAAAGGATTTCCACAGGAAACATTACGATCCTCCGTAAGGTGCGAATTATGGAGAAAAAAAAAGGTTTGAATTTATCATTTGTTCCCAACGTTTCTAAATCTAATCATAAATCCTTTACGATGAAACATCATTCGAACAATGGCGACGAATCGTTAACCAGGCTTTCACCGTGAATCGAACCGCAAAGTGCAGCGCGTAGGGGCTTTGTTTGAATCGTCATCGAGTTTGCGCGCGATAGAATATACCTCGGACAGTACAATTGGAGCTAAATGACGATAACGAGCGATGGGGAAAAAATCAACCAAACGAACCGCGATGAATCGTTGATCGTGTTTCTTCGAAAGAGGCGGAAAAATCCGCAAAAATCCGTGCTGCCGACAGGAGTTTTATTTCCTTTGAAAACGCGCTTCTTTATCGAGGACAAATCGGGCCGCAAAACGTACTTTTATTTGCGTCGTCGATTTTTGGCGTCGATCGCTAAGGCCATTTTATTAGGGGAACAAAGTGGGTCCTGTTTTATCAAAAGCAAATGCTCGAAATTTGAATATAGCGGGAAATTCCCAATTATCAAATCTACGATATCGCGCGAAAAATATCCCAGGCTCGAGGGTCGAATTTCGAGTCGAGCTCTGCCGCCTGGAAATCCGAGCTTTTATCCGATGTACCGCTTCGACAAAAGGTAGCTAGAAGCTCGCTGCTCCGAGGGTAATATTCCGGTGGCGCTGCCACGAGAATTCATTCGTACCAGAGGCACTCTTGATATTTAGCCACCTGCAGAGACCGCTATACAGACTAGACCTACCGTGCAATGCATTATTTCGTTCCACGCTTCCGGGAGCCATTTGGCACGCTTACCACTTCCGTGTCGCATGCGACATTATCGGTGCAGAATGGAATAAGATACGAGCTCTACTGCAGCGGTAGGAATTATACAAAGTATAATATATTTTTTGTTGCACAAGCATCAAGTTTATAGGAGTCACTCTCAAAATGCTGAACATATATTTATACATATAGAAAATCTGTTAATGTATAGTTGATGCTACGAAATTAATGCTATCTTCGTCCTTCCTTCTTCATTTTCCATTTTTCTTCATTCTTCCGTACCTAAGCTGAAAGTTATTGGCATGAAGAGCAAGTGTGAGTAATAAGGGAACAGAAATAAGCATAAGAAATTAAAATGATTATTTTAAGTTACTGGAATGAGAAGCAAGTGTGAGTAATAAGTGAACAGAAATAAGCATAATAGAAAATTTAAATGACTAATTAAGAACGATGTTTGTATATTACATACCGGTCCAAAAATAAGCAAGAAACGATGAGAGTGTAATCTGAAAGCACGGAAAAACAAAGCAGAAAAACCAATAAAAAATAAATAGTAAGGACAAGAGGATACGTAGCGATTCCTTGCTGGCCAGCAGAGGAGTGAGCTAAAATCCTACATCCGCCTCTTGTATAGTGCGCGGAGAGTAACCGATATTTCGATCGAGTGACAAATAAAAACGGAAGAAAAAGTCTCCGTTTTGTAAATCGACAAGCTCTAACGATTATACGGTCATGCGATTCTTAGGAACGAATGTACAAGGCCTTTGTACACAAACAGCTTATAAACGGCCATTTCTTTCATCGTTCCTGGAAGTATTACAAATCATTGCTTTCTTCTATAAGCCAGCTATGCGGTTATCTCGGGTCTTTCAACCGTTTAATCATATTCGTGGGACGAATATATTTTTCTTACGTGACACAACGTATCTTCCTTTTACTTTTGCGTACTTTGGTGGTCAGACTGGATTTTTATTAATAAATTTATCCTACGTCATAGACGGTGTACAGAGACCTTTGCTTTTTTGCACGATCGGTATTTCAGAGCATGAAACGCTTAACCCCATAGAACGTGAAGTCTTTTCTATAACTTGTCTATGCCGCCTGTTAAAACCACGGAAGGTAACCTCCTCCAGAAAGCTATTTTACCGACCTGAAATACGAGTGGTTAAGGAGAGAAGATAGTCCGCTAGGGAATCTCGCCGTGGCAGCACCAAAGTGCCTCCGTTTAATCAATATCCGGTCGTGGGTCAGGTCGAATTTCTTCCTCGACGATAAAGTCCCCCTATGGACTTTTATTCCTCCTTATTAACTTCCGTCGCTCCTATCAACGCTTTTCTTCCCCCAGATAACACGTTCCATCATCGAGAATCGATAATCGATGAGAAAAATTGGGCTAATGTCCGCAGGTGGTGAGAATCCTTCATCGTGGATTCCAGGAACCAAAGTCCCTAAAGAAAATTTGAAAGTGTGCCAATGCGTTTTATTCAAAACCTTTGCACAAATCAAATTACACTTTAATAAAGTACTTTAAGAACATCGTTTTCTCTATTCACCGACAGCGGAAAGTACGCATCGTGGTCTTGGACTGGATCAGTAATACAATTGCGACTCTCCCCGATATACTGGATATTCCATTCCACAGCCATTCCTAACTTTGTTCATGAATATACACCATGGGTATCGCGACAGTAATGCGGAGACTAATAACGCTACGGAGAAGTAACTTAATCACGAAGGCGTATAAGCGAGAAAATAATCTCCATTTCCTGACCTTTACCTATTTTCAGTCTCGCCTTTCCCATGCATTTCCTTTCTTCTCCTCCTCTCTCTCTCTCTCTCAGTCTCTCTCTCTCGACGACATAAACATTCTACACGCTGTACAACGAGTGAAAATAAAGTATTTTCTGTTAATATTCCGCGGAAAAAAGGGTGGACGGTTAGAGTCTTATCGCGACACAATAACGAGTAATCGTCCAGCGAGCTCTCGTTAAAATTTCCCAGCGGTATCGTGGTCTATATCGATTCCTCTTTCGGAATGCGCCATTCGCAATTAAACCTTTATTAAACCCTGATTAGTGGGTAGCGTCGTACTCGTTGCAACGAGGCGGCTTAAAGCGATAGACCGAGGTCGACGCCTTTCATTACGTGCCATTGCGGGCATCGGGAAGGGTCCTACGAGAGGGTAAGAGCTTAAACCTTTGAACGCCTGGCAGTTCGAAGCTGAACGTTTTTTTTTTTTCTTTCGTATCCTGCTGAAAGCCTCACGCGTGAAAAAGTTTGTACTGCTGTCAGTTCACAGTTTCATGCGTCGATAACCTATTTAGAAGACGTGTATTTAGTACTCTCAATCGGGCTACCGGAGATAGTGAATAAAATCCAATATCTTATCTTATCCCTAATTCTTTGTAGGATATCTTAAAAGGCGCATTTATTTAGTGATACTTTACTAATTACTTCCTTTATCTACTGATTTAAAAAGGCACATTTATTTAATAGTATTTTAATAATTAGCAGAACGCGTAACACGCTCTTTACCATTTAGCATGTATTTCGAGTGCTATTTGTTTCATTCCGCGAAAGTTTCGCCAGGATCTAGGCATTGTTCTCAAAATAATCTGCCTTTGAGACTACAATTTTTATTCGTTATCCGAATACGACTGTCGTGTTCAAGTCGTCAAAGTGGAAAGTAAAATTGAATGCTGGATGTGAAGGGTTTTTGTGCAAGTTCGCCGAAGTCTATCTCGAATGCTTATCGATTTCGAATCGGATACTCAATATTCGTCCAACGCTCGAGCGATCGCCAATATCAGATTGCAGGCGGCCCTATCTCCCAAACTAGTTTTCCATCGATTTTGTATTCAGGATGAAATATGTACTTGAGGACTTTTCACATCCTCGATAAACTTTTGGCGCATCCAAGGTAGACGAATGGTATTCCTGCCTTTTTCTTTTTTAGCTCGAGAAAAACGCTGCTATATATATATGTATATATATATATATATATATATATATATATATACATACCTCTGCTTTACATAAAATGATACCGGTTCTTTAGGGAACTTTCTTCCTCGCTTTTATCCGTCTTCATTCATTTTAATTTCGAATTTTCCTTGCAACTTTCAGGGAAAGCAGGCTTTAGAGACGGAGAATTTAAGTATTACGCGGACTTCATAATCGTGAAAGGAAAGAGGATTGAAAATGTGTGACTAAGGGAATAAGTTTTATAAAGTTTATTAGAATTAGACTCTTTGATGCTCTCGCGTTGAAGTAAAGGGGAAATTGGCTGTACGTTTATTCCCCATCGTTTTTTACATTAAACGTACGTTATAAAACTCTACTTCTTTTTCTGCCAAAGTGAAAGAAAACCTCAAATTTTCCAGCGAATAACATTGCACAATTCCCAAAATACGTATTACGTACAAAACCTCGAACATTTCCACGAGTTACACCCCTAGTATATTTTTCTCGAGCGTTTCTAAAATAATTCTAAATGTAAAAATGAATCGTAAATTATTTAAAGCGTTAATTCATTTAAGCGGAACATCAGAAGGGGGAGGTTTTAAAAAACGCGAGAAAAGGCGTAAAATTCGTTAAGATTTCCATTCGATATGCAGCGTTAACCTTTAGGCCCCAGCCTGTTTCTTTTCCTGTTTCGTCTTCGGCGCTAATAGTCGCGTGTGTAGGGTCAATATTGCAGCCACGTCGTTGGCATAGGTCGTAAGCAGTCCTCCATCCTACGTCGTGTCCAGGGTGTTTACATCCACGATCCGACGTACCTTGGCGGAGGTCATGGTTTTATTTCCACCTCGAAAACGGCCTGCCTTTATCCCATTTGTTTTTATGGAAATTGCACTAATCTGATATTATCCACCCATTTTCTCGCTCTTTTTTAACCCAACAAAGTTACGAATTTCACGATTTCGCGATTCATGGAAAACCGCGTGCTCGATGTAATTGATTTTATTACCCTGAACCGTAATTCGTGATGCATTTTGTATAAAGTTACGAGCAAAAATTAATTCGCTCGACACGCGACAAATGTCAAGTTACTTTACCTCCACCGTTACTGTGGTATTCGTTATTGTTTATTCACGGAGAGTGCGTATTTCCTGTTATCACGGCCGAGAATGATATTACACGAAATATTAATTTAGCGCATGGACAATTTATAATGAAAATAATTTTTTAATATTCAACGTGGGCATTAAATACAACGGATTTATGTTTACCAACGGAGATTAAATTCTGCATTGAAATTCATGGAGATCGTACAAGAAAGCTTGGGCGCAAAAGATAATTAAAGTCAATAAACCAGCTGCAATTTCTCTCACGTGTTCAACCTCGGTCTATTATTTCTAAATTTCACTTCATTTGAATAGAGAAATAATTGTTATAAATATAATACTCGTCGTGCCGTGGCCTTTTGCCAAATCAATTTGAAAGCACGATTCTTCGTGGAAATTATTATAAACATAGAATTTGTCAGTTCGTAGCTTTGTCGCCGTGAAAATTTTCAAATGGCAAACCTCGTTGCAAAATTCTTAAATAATAAAAGCCAATGACCGTTGGTTCGTTCATCCATCGTGTATTCGGGTTCCAAAAATAAATTCCGCTGCAGCATTTATTCACACACGGGGTGACGGCCCTGCCCGGAGCAGCCGCCCACCTCTCCATTGATTTTGAAGATCGTGGGTGTGTCGCCTGAGCACGTGGTCCGTGTACGAGGAAATTTTTCGTCAACGAAACAGCGTGCCTGGTGAAACATCTAACTTCCTCCCGAGCCGAAACCACTTAATCGATCTAGAAGACTCTAAAAAAGCTCTAAAAAATCTAAACCCTCTGCTAATCTAGGCTATTGTCCTCAAAATTCATGACCATCGCGCGATTGCAGAATTTTCTGAGCGTTGCACGACACCGCGCACTCCTTTTTTGGATCTGCTTTCATTTTTAAAAAAATCTCTATGCACATTTATGCACTCTATGCATCATCTTTCTACTTGTCACGTGTAGGGCTTTCGCTGTGGAGTGAATATATCCTGCTTTTTGGGACGCTTGCATTATTTAACGAATACCTCTTTTGATGCCGCTTGACTTAACGATGTTTAATGACATAATCTACTGCTGTATCGTTTAATGAATCAGCGGAGTTCGATAAATACTCGAGTGTGCTTCAGGATAAGGGCGGTACACGTGTAGGTAAATCTCCAAATGTTTGTCCTGTCGAGTGGTTAAACACGACAGTAGTCAGGCGTATTACATTACCCACGTAGGGCGGTCGCGATGCCAATTATTTCTAATATTTGATGTTACACATTGGAGGAGCGCCTTTACCCCGGGGACGAATCGCTGAGTGTTTAACTGGCAGTTGGGATTTTTAAGGTATTCGATGGCAAGAAGCAGAATCCAGTGACACAGTTTATATTAAATCAGATCGAGAGAAGAATACTTTTTACGATTAATCAGGGGTTTCTATTGGTCTTGAGTACAAGAATAATAATTTGATGCAAATATCTTTTATTTGCGTCACCTTTCGCCTGGCTCGAGATCGATATAAACTCCTTACTGTGGAAGCGCATCAGACTTCAGAGTCTTCTATAATTATTATATACGATAGAGTGAGATTGTAAAAAATCGAATAAACAGTGGAATTAACGAGTGTACATTGCAAGTGATTTTCATTGGTTGAAATGGTCGCGACGTGAATAAACAGCGGTGCTTCGCGAAAATTGCAAAGTAAGCTTTCGTGTACCGAAGGAATCGCGAGGAGGAGGAGGAGGATAACGCGAATTTTTGCGATCCAGAGCTTCTTGCCGGAAACATCGACACTCCCAAAACGTACGAACCAATGGTTTCGCCCCGATGTTTCTTGGATCGGGAGAAAAATATGGGCGGCCGATTCGTTCGCGCGGAACGAAAGGACGACTCCTCCCGACATGAGCGTCAGCAACATATTTTCGTAGCGAGAAATTCGCAACTTCCTTTTCAGCAACTTCGGGCAATTTCATTCTACCTGAACGAAGCGTGATTTATCCGTTTCTCGTGGCGGCGGTACGCGAGAGGGCTCGTAAATCACGATTATTTCCGCGAGATTTAATAAACGCGCCCCACACGCGAATAATGCCCCATGTTTAACTATTAACTCGAAAACTTCATCGCGTAGATAAATTTCGTTGAATCGCACAGATACATTAGGCATTTTCGAAATCTCAAACCCACGATTATTATTCAATTCCGCTTCTTGATGTCCTTCAATCGTGCATTCTAAATCCTTTAAAACAACTGTACTACCAAAAAACCTCGATTTAACCCAGTTTCAAAAACCCGACTAAAAATAGATTTAACCCTAATTTAACTGCTAAAAATTCTTTATTTAACTCGCCATTTCCCTAAATCCTCGATTACTCGATTGGCAAATTAATCCAAAGCCTCTCAGCGATTCACTGAGTCATCGTTACGAAGGATTCAAAACCCGCTTCGAGATACGATTACCCCGCAAAGGTTCCTTCCAGCGATAGCTTCCTGCGCCAATGCCTCGAGGACATTCGTGGCGCGGATCTCTTTTTTTTCGGGCCGTCCGTCCACCCCAACCCTCCCGGCGCTACCCCTGCAGCCCCCTCCGAAATTCCCCTCCAGCGTCGTCGCCGTTTTCGGCGCCGAAGCCGCGCCGAAGGAGGCGCTCGCGTCGATAGAGCCACGAGAGTACGGCTCTGCTCTCCGACTCTCCATCTCTCCTTCCCTCAAGATCCCTCGTTCTCCCTCTCTCTCTCTCCCCTCACTCTCTCTTTCTCTTACTTGCCCACTCTTTCTCTCGCTTACTCGCTCTTGATTTTTCTGCGTCTCTCTCTTTCCTTCTCTGACTCACTCACTCACTCTTCAGTTTTCTGCGTCTCTCTCTCTCTCTCTGTCTCAATCACTCACTCTTGATTTTTCCGCGCCTCTCTCTTTCTCTGTCTCTCTTTCACTCACTCACTCTTGATTTTTCTGCATCTCTCTCTCTCTCTCTCTCCCTCTCTGTTTCTTTCGCTCACTCTTTTTCTCCTCTATCCCCTTTCTTCCTCCTTCTCACTCTCGATTTGCCTGCGTCTCTCTCTCTGTCTCTATCTCTTTCTCTGGTTCCCTCCTTCTCTCTCTCCTGCACTCACACTCACTCTCTCCTTCCCATCCTCTCTCACGCTCGCACTAACTCCACTCTCTCTCTCTCTCCCTCTCGCCCGCGATTTGTCAGAGCGGCTCTCCGTCTTTCTCCCTATCCTGCGCTCTCCCTTTCTCGCTCCCTCCTGACCCTCCCCCCCCCCCCTTCCCGCACGGCCGCACATCCGCACGGTTTACACTCTCCGCGGCCACGCTGGAGCGGTTTGCTCGGCGCGACCGCTCCGTGCCCTCGGCGCCCTGCGCTTCCTTCGGCCCGAAATCCACCCTTTCGCAGGCCGAGGACTCCTCTCGGCCCCGAATCAGGGCCGAGGCGCTCGAATCCGAGGTGCTGCAAAGTGCGCGACACCCGGCCGGATTTCCTCGTGCGGCTGGAAGGAAGAGACGTCGCGGCGCGGCCGAGGCTCTGCCTGGCCCTTGTGTGGGTTTGGCGTGGGAAAACCGAGGGAGTCTTCGTTCTTTTTCATCCTCGCGGAAAGAGTGCGGCACGTCGTGGATTTTCTGGCCCGGCGCAAGGTGCTCTTTGTCGCGAGGTGACGGTGGAAGAGGAGGGGAGGGAGGCGGATTTTCTCTGGTTCTGGCGTGGAAGCTGGGAAGAGGCTCGCGAGGTGCTGTTTCCTCGAGGATGAGGCGAGCTGGCAGTGTGAAAAGTGAATTTTAATCGTTTCGCGGGGATAGGATGAGAGGTGAATTTCTTGTGTTGTCGGGGAGGAAGAGAGGGGAGAGAGATGGATTTGCCCAATTCTGGTGAATTCGAATAAAATATGTGAAAGTGTATCGAAAGCGTCGCGAGGAATCTGAATGAACGATCCTACTGTGAATTTTCTCAGAAAAAAAAAACAATTCGGATAAAAGATAATACGATCAGGATTCGCCAGAAATGTGTGACGTGGCTGTGAATTTGAATATTTTTCTCGAGATTCGATCGAAGCAGGCTTTCTCGTCGTCTAGTGAGGGAAGAGGGAAATAGTAAGAGTCTAATTGACTCAATTTTGGCGGAAGTCGAAGACAGTCGTCGAGGTGTAGCGATGGCACCGAGGGACACTTGAATGCGCGATACTACCCTGAGTTTCCCGGAGTCGGTGAAACCGAAAGCACGATGTTTCAGCTTTCGGATTCCAACTCAAAAGTTAGCGACACCGCTTCGAGTTTTCTCGTCCCTTGTGGAAAAGGAAAGCGAGCTCGCGATAAGATCGGGAAAAGTATCCTCGTTTAAAGAAGGAAATCAGCGGATTTCCTTATCCAATTAACGGCTAAATCGAAACCCTCGACGAGCCAGTGATTGATAACAGAAAAGTGCGCGCCGCGACTGTGAATTTCCTTGATATAATAAAGCGAACGAGCCCGCATCGAAATTCGGATGAACCACTACGATCGAGCAAAACACCTCATTATAAATGATTTCCTCTCGTTCGATTAAAAGCTAGAGGTCGCTGTTAAACATGAAAACCTCGGAATATCGCAATGTTTTATTCTCACGTCCTGCTGAAAGGAACAAAACCTCGAGGATCGATCGTAAATATGCAATGAACGAAGAGGATTTCTTCGAGGATCGGTGGATGTTTCGATCGTGCACCAAACCAAAACGGATTTCCCTTTCGAAGCGTGTAAGCGTCATCGTGGAGTTGCATCGTTGTACTACAGTACCACGTGTGCGACAGCAGAGAGCGAAAAGTGTTGTGATACGACGAGTCTCCTCATCCAGAAGAAGGAAAGAGTGATCAATGTGCCAATGACAACTCGAAATCTAACGAGAGAACATCCACTTCGCGTATTCTGCGTCTTTCCTCTAGAAAACGCTTTGAATCCGACCGGAAAATTCCTGGCAGCTCGAAATTCTCAAGGAATACGCTCTGGATTCTTCGAGGAAATTCTGGCACGAGCTGAAGATTCGAGAATGAGATTCGACCTGGAGAGTCGAGAATCTTAATGGACATTGACAATGTTTAATCGTCGTTCTTCGCGAAATCGAGAAATACGTTCGAGCACTTCGATAATGGAGGATGGAAAAAAAATCAAGGATTTTCTGTGCGAAGCCGCTGTATTCCATTCGTTATACGTAAAGTGCAGACGAAATGATTTTCGTGTTATCGATGTACAACCAAAGTGTCGTGTATTCGCGATGTTCTCCTTCGATGTTCGAAATCTTCGAGATAGCCTCGAGCAATCGCCATCGAAGATCCTCTTAAATTTTATTAAAGTTTAAAGCTCTTTAATCGTGTCACACGCGACGAGAGTTCGAGACGATAATACGAGCCTCGCGATAGCGCTTTCAATTCGAAGACAAACGCCGTTCGTGGATTACGAGGATTCGCTTTCGATGATGGAAAGCGACTCGGAGAGCGCCTTGCCTTCGATTGATTGATTAGCAGACACTTCCACGATATTCCTCGATGAATCGATCAATGAAAGTGGACGGGCCTTATTCTCGAATATGTCATGGATTGTTCCAAGGCGAGCTTCCTTGAATTCTACGAGGAAGGAGAGCAATTGTCTCGCCTCGAGGTTCGCAGGAGGTGAAATTTGGTGCGAGAATGGGTCAAGATTGGTGCGCGCGTAGAAGAAAACGCTCGAGCAGCGGATGCTGCCCCTGTGGGCCACGTGTTCATCCCTCAAGTAGGTTAGTGACACGACAGAGGTTAGCCCTTCATCCTGAAGACCATAATATAAACGAATACTTATGAGTAGAAAGTTAAAAAGTACAAGCTTTCAGACGATAGACGATAGGAAATGTATTATTCATTATTTTTGAAGCACTTATACTATAATTCCCCATTTTTTCTTTAATCCAAAGCGTCTTATAATACGATATTTTAGACAGTTCTGAAATGTTTTCTACTATTCAAAATTTATTCAATACTCCTCTGTATATACTATTCTACATATATACATATATATATATACAACAAAAGAAAATGGGGAATGGTAGAAAAAGTTTCAAATCTATCTAAAATATATTATAAGGCGCTATTTATTAACGAAAAAATGGGAAAGCATAGTATAAATTTTACATCGATAAGGAATTCAAGATGATAAAACAATTCGTGGAAATGAAATTATTTGTACGATAAATCAATAATGTATTTCAAAGCACGGAAACGTCAATAATCAGCGTCGCGTTCAAAGTACTCGACGATTGAACCGTTTAACCAAATTCTACTTCACACACACACGCACGCTGCTTTATCGGTGCGCAAACATTACGCCAAAATGCTAAAGCTTCGAGAATGGCCGGCCCGATTTTTCACTTATTCCACGCGGATCTGCCGCTGCTAATTTACGACTGAGCTTTGTTCGAAGCCAGCGGAGCAAAGCTCGCGCTTTGCTCGGCGGCGAGTTAACCCAATGCGATTGCAAATCGCGCGGATTTCGCGATAGCTCGCGGCATTTCTGCGGGCCAACGGGCACATAAATTTTCCCCTCGATTAAATCAACGAACGGGGCTTAGATGCACGTAAAAAGATACGCAGCGGGCAGAAAAGGATCCAGTGGCTAATGCGAGAAGGACAATTGGGCGGCGTCGAGCGTAAGCACGAGCAAAGGGCTCACAAACCCCTCGGGACATTTTGCGTGGGCATCTCACAAGCGCCGTTTAAAAACGAGCGCCGAAAAACACTTTCCACTTCGCTCCACCCTTTAACTTTTCTCCTTCGTTGATGTTTCTCAACGCAAAACCAAGCGGACATCGAAAAATCGCGTAATCCTGAGACGGATTATTATCTAGGATTCTGGATGACTTTGATTCGGTATGTGGATCGATATATTGATCCAATGAAATTCTTCGTTTCTCCCCTTATTAATATATTATATCAACACCAAACCTACCAGCCATTATTCCAGACATATTTAGGTACTAAATTTATTTAAGTCATCATATTCAAGTACCTTAATGAATAAGAAGATGAAGAAAACATATCGATATAATAATAATCTAATGATCCATACGATACAATAAAATCATGGAATATCTCAAAAATGACATTGTCTCAAAGTTCTACGATTTTTCAGAGAGATCACTGATAAATCATTTTGTCCAGATCGGTTGGTTTAGTGTTAAGGATATATTTAATATATTTAAATAAATCAAGAAAGTGGCTGGTGGGTTTAATGTTAAGCCATTGGTCGTATCTGCGATTCAATTCGCACGTTGAACCCGAAGCTCAAATCGCGCTACCAATGAGAGTCTGGAAGTGAAAGGAGACAAACTAAGTACGTCGATATCTCGCTATCGAAGGATTTCACATTCTGGTTCGTATGAAGGGCTGGTTCAGCGATCGATCCGGGGTGAGAATCGAGCGGGGGACAGGAAAGGTCGAGGGATATTCCATATCCTCCTGGAGGAAGCGGGAAGGTATTTCAGGAGTTGGTACCGAGTTCAATTTCTGATAAGCGCACGTTTCTGCCATCATTTCGCGAAGAGCGGAACATATTTCTGCGCCCCTGTGGGAGTACGCATCCCGAGTTTAAACGGAAATTCCTTGTGTGGGATTCGTCCCGTTAAACGGTACCCTGAAAGCAAATGAGAGATAGTCCATTAAAGTGCCGTGGGTGTCGCGTTAAATCGACTTACGTAATCGCGTGGATCGTTGAAATACTCATAAATAACCGAAAGGCCAAGCCCTCGTTACGCTTGATAAGTATCTGGAACCTATTCCGCGCGCGCTGAAAATCGCTATTAATACCCTTCGAATTGGTCGCTTTATTGGTCATTGCCTTCTGATGACTCTACGACATTCGATTTAAACCTATCGTTCGGAAGGACTCGCAAATTATCGCCATCGCGAGCTCAGTACTTGAAAGGTAATGCGCGATAAACTACATTTTTTTTATACTTATACGAGGAGTCCCAAAAATCAAGCGCGAAGTAAGTTTGCTGGAAAACACGGCTTTATAATTAAACACTGTAATTTTTTTATCTATTCATATGGTTTTGTATGGTATGCATAGGATTATGCGTGGAATAGCATATTGGATAAATGGCCTTCACGGCTTTGCTGGGACATACGCGCTCTTTTGTTGAAATTTTGGGATCTTGCGTAAATTTTAGACAATCCTTATATTCAACCCTATATGTACATATA